>JAHWFO010031086.1:60697-104475 GCA_023313115.1 Rhysida immarginata | reverse complement strand
CCCACCCACCCACACACAAACATCCTTCTTTATATATATAGATAGATAGATGATTATATTTTATTATATTTTATTTCTATGAAATACTGGAATCAATTTCCTTTTCAAATTCGTTGTAAATCGTATTTATGCTCCTCAACGTCGTGTGTTTACTCCTGTATTCATTTTATATTATGTTACGAACCATCAGGAAGAGTTCAAATTCCTTTGATTTATCTCTTCTTGTTTTATTGTTCATTGATACTTTGTCTGTATTTTATGCAGTCTGGATGCAAATAAATAAATAAATAACAATAATCTACTATCACCTACACAACATGGTTTTTCTCCTAAGCGTAGCATAGACACAGCCTGTTTTGAACATACGTAATTGAGTTCATAACTCTTCATATGTCTAAAAAACACTTTATAGTTTCACTATTTTTAAATTATACCAAAAC
Source organism: Rhysida immarginata (assembly GCA_023313115.1). Classification (NCBI taxonomy): domain Eukaryota; kingdom Metazoa; phylum Arthropoda; class Chilopoda; order Scolopendromorpha; family Scolopendridae; genus Rhysida; species Rhysida immarginata. The sequence goes on along the minus strand of JAHWFO010031086.1, from coordinate 104,035 downwards.
CTTTGACTCTATACCCCACCAGCTTCTAATCTAAAAACTTTCCTCTTTCTTTAATCTTCGTGGTCCCCCATTAAACTGGCTTGCAGAATTTCTTTATAATCGCTTATATTTCTTAAGTATTCAAAATGTCTCCTCATCATTACTGATGCGCTCTATCCTCACCCCACTGCTCTTTAACCTTTTCATCAATGATTTAGCCGTAATACTAACTTCGCCAAACTTATCCTATATGCGGACTACGCAACTGTTATTTGCTGACTCCAATACTACCAATCTAACCACCACTATTAACCATAACCAAACTTTATCCGCCCTAAACCATTGGAACTCAGTCAATCTGCTTAGAAAAAAGTTCTCTCACTGTAAGGTGAAATGGAAGAGTTCACTTTATCGGTAGTCCGTAGGGTGTCTAGCGGGAGTGTCTCCGTACAAGTCTTTATTGCGCATAGCCAAGCTTAAAGCACAAGCTCTGTGGATTAGGAGCTTTGCTTTAGCAATGCAATAAAGACATTTATCATTGAGAAATAAAATAGTTAATAAAATTATTAATAAGTTATTGTATATTTAATTGTTAAAAAAGAAAAAAAATTACACGATCACATGTACTTCATATTTACATGTTTAATTGTAAATTCTGTTTTTAATTGAAAATTAAAAATTCAAAACTGCAAAGCAATATAACATTCAGACAAATTAGACAAAATTTTTCATAGATTCCTTCTAAACTATCTATATTAGGAATCGACAAAAGGATTAAAAAATAATACAATATTTTTTCAAAATGTCCATAAGTTATAATTAATCACAACTTTTATCGTGGAATTTCAAGAATGAATTGAAAATCGTGGAATTTTAAATTTTTAAGCGCTTGGGCATTCTTCTATTTTTTTAATATTATATTTGGAATTAATCCAGTTACTGGTAAAGTTTTGTATCATTTATATTTTTATTATGAAACAATTAATTTTTGATTAAAAACATTTTGAAAATATCTGTATTGTTTTCTGATCGAATCCAAATTTTAGAAATATTTTATAAGTCTATTTTAATATAAAAAAAAGAATCAATTTTATTGTTTCTTTAAAATTTAGAATATACTATTCTAAGAAATATTGATGTGTCATTACTGTTCACACAAGAAAAATAAAACAATCACAATTTTTATTAAAAGAGTAAATGAAGAATGGTCTTATGAGGATTGTTTTTTTTTTGCTTTATTTTTTACGCTAAACCTCAGATGTTTTAAATTGGAAGTTTTATCAATAATAATTTTAATGTTTTTCTTTTTTTCATCCTGGAGAGGAGTGGCTAAAATTTTGTATGCGATATTACATTGTTTTCTGTTATTTCTAAACAAGAAAAAAAGTGCAAAAAGTCATAACATTAATAACTGATATTATTTTGCACGCGAATCCGCTTGTGTCTTTGCTAATTTGATTGTCAATTACTAATTCAATACTTAATTCCAAATTAATATTTATTTAGAGATGTTTGATTATTCCATATTAACACTTTTCTCAAAATATAATTTAAATACTTGGTTACATCAATAAGGAGCGCTAATCGTTTGCTCAAAATAGTATTTCCCAATAATTTCCCAAATTTCGAAATATGAATGTTATCTTGAAAATTTTCAATTGCTATCATCTAATGTAAGCTAAAAAGCAAAGAAGAGATAGCTTACGAAAGTACTAAATATAATTAGTTCAACAAGTGAAGTTATAATATTTAAAGTTAAATTTCCTTATATAACTCTAATGACGATAAAAAATTGAACCTTATAAAAATATATATTAAAATACTTATAAAATGTCTCTAAAATTTGGGTATGTTCAGTCAACAACAGAAATATTTTCAAGATGTTTTTATTAAAAATAATTTCATTCATCCAGTAAGGGGATATTAATTCCAAATATACTAATTTAAAAAAATAGAGGAATGCCCAAGCGCTTAAAAATTTTAAATTCCACGATTCTCAATTCTTTCTTGAAAAAATTTTCGAAAGTAAAGGATTAACGTTGTGATTAATTATAACTTATGGAACATTTGGAAAAATTTGTATTATTATTTAATCTTTTTGTCGATTCCAAATATACATAGTTTAGAAGGAATCTATGAAAAATTTTGTCTAAATGTTATATTTCTTTACAGTTTTGAATTTTTAATTTTTAATTAAAAACAGAATTTATTATTAAACATGTAAATATGAAACACATGTGATCGTTTAATTTTTTCTTTTTTTTTAAACAATTAGACATACAATAACTTATTAATAATTTTATTAACTATTTTATCTCTCGATGATAATGGTCTACAACACAATCGCATTGCTAAAGCAAAGCCCCTAATCCACACACAGATCTTGTGATTTAAGCTTGGCTATGCGCCAAGTTTTCCTGGCACTTGCATGCGCAATAACGATCTTGTGCCGAGACACTCCCGCTAGACAACTACCTCCTACCTATTGAACGCGATAAAGTGAACTTCTCCATTTCACCTTACAGTTAGAGAACTCTACCCTTAACCTCAATAAAACAAAATACATGTTATTCTTTCAACGCAATAAATTAAATGTTCCCACTGCATTACCCATATATTATAACTCACACTCATTATCGGTCACCGATACATTTAAATACTAACGCATGATCTCTCTTGGGATCTACACATCAATACCCTACTAGCTAAACTTATACAAAAGACAAGGAATGATCTCACATTTCCACCCTGTATTCTAATCCTCCTCTAATTCCCTGATACACTCGCCGCTGTGCTACGGGATTCAATTTTGGGGCTCCACTACAAATGCAAATCTCCTACGTCTTTTCCGTTTACAAAAATGGTTCTTAAGAACTTTACTTAATATCAGATTACCCAATTCCGTTTCACATCATTTTAGTCGACTAGGCATCTCAACTATTTACCAAATCTATATCATTCAACTATGCTCATTCGTCTACAAAATTAATAATCATCTAATTCTTACTACACCTTTAGAGTTAGCTCACCCGCAAAACATACACTCCGACTAAAAAACTTAGTTAGACCATGACCTACTCTATTATTACAGACCTGTTTTAAGCGATGCTATCCTATTCTTTCTGCCACTGTGGCGCTACTTGCACCCCTTGTTTAACGGTTGGATTAGGATATTTTATTTGCTATATTGATAAATTAATTATCCTGCTATGTTAATGAGCAGTAATTGTTTAGATTGAATATGAGACTAAATTTTCATCAGTATACGAATAATAATTCCTATTAAAAATAAGAGGAAATGAAAAAAAAAAAAAAAAACTCATAAAAAGCACATCACTGCAAACGGATTTTATCATCATCAGCTTTTTTATCTTATGTCAAATTTTATCTTTTGTATCAACATTACCGTTAAGCTTATTTATTTCTTGTTAATTATTTTTTAACTTAAAACTGTTGACAATAAATAGATATATAATTTTAAGACAGAAATTTATTAAAAAGAAAACACAATCCTCAACCTTAGTTTCAAAAAAATTTATTCTCTTTACACAGTAACATATTACAGATTTCATGAAATCTTCAGGAGTTTTCGAGATTTTGGTTTAAATTTCAGATTTATTCTTGCATCACTATCATTTAATATTTGTGTATAGTTAACAACTAAGATTTTGATATATGCAGGCACAATTATTTCCAGTAGCATATTTTTATGTTCAGAAGATCGACACCCGCATTGAAACCATTCAATGGATTCCACTTTTGGTTTTACCATTCTTGTCAAATAGTCTACAATGCCATTACTCCTTGCTACTTTTGCCATAACTTTATTAAAAAAATTATAAATTTTTTTGGCTAATAAAACAAATTGCTGTTGTGGGTAACATAACCCCCCACGATCTTGAGCATATATGATAGAATGCAATCCTGCATATGTGACTGGGCGCTGAAAGTTCATGTATACCGAGGGACATTCGTGGCGATCATTTATTCGTCTGCAGAGATAGCCACAGATTAAGGTCAGCGATGCCATCACTGTCGATTTTTGTTCTGATGAATCTGATAAGCAAAAAGAAGTTACTACTTTATGAAGAATTTTTAAATAAGAATCATCCATTTTTAAGAAAAATTAAAACTTTCTTACCTTCATTGTAGGCAATAAGGTCTAAGAGCCTTTTTTCCTCATCATCCAGAATGACATCCAATATTTGAGTGCTCGCTGTTGAACTCATCACTCCAAGTTCTTTGTAGTTAATACAAGGCACATTGGCTGCATCAGATGACCGTAATATGCCAGTCTTTAAAATTTTCTCAATAGCATACATTGAACCTACAGCATGACCCTGGTCGGCGCTTCCTAGAAGTTGACGTACCATTGAAAATGTATGTTCAACTTTGTCGCCATTCAGATGCCCGGTCAATAAAAAGTGGAAACCTTGCATCAACAAGTACCTTAAAAAAGAGAAAAAAAATCTATATTCAGATAAAACACGATATTAACAACTTAAGTATGAATATGTAATGATATCATCTACAATGACATCTTACCTGACACTGAGAACCATGGATTTTGTAGTCAAAATCAAGGCATCTGACGTTTCAGTTGTCAAATATTGTTTAGGCCCAGATGTATTACGTTTCCAGTTATCCAGCCACTTCAGAAAGTAATCTTCAAGCCAGATTAAACGCTCATCATCTACTAACCAAAACGGAGCAACATTTTGGTTTCGCTGATAGATACATTGGGTGGCATTGCAGACATCATTTAGCTAAAATAGAATGCTCATTATTCACTGATAAAAAATAAAAATTATCGTACAGATAATTTAAGAACAATATACGATATATTTAACTACCTGAAACCATTTCTGCATATTTTTCAAAAATTCAACTGTTCCATTAGTGTCTTCAAAGCCAGGATAATGCATGATATTCAGATGTTTTAGTGCAGCTGAAACTTCAGATGAAAATATTTGAACTGCTCGAGACACATTCATTTTCTCCAGATTGGATGGGTAAACATGCTTTGCAGTTAGAAAACGGACAAGCTTAACAACTTCATTCTTTTGCAGATGATATAATTTTTTTATGAGATTTCCATCAATTTTTTGTCCTTGATTCACAAGCAGTTGTGTCCGAAGGTTTTTGATGATGTGACTGCTATCAAAACTTAAAAACAAAGGGCGACTACTGTCCACTGGATGCGTAATGCAAGGTTTTATTTCTTTGCTACTGGAAATTAATTCATATGATTTAACATTTGTCTTGTGATTGTCACAGACTAATCGAATTACTTTAAATCCTGCGGCTTCTACAGCTTTGACTACATCAAGTACAAGTACTTTAAGATCTTCTGCCACCATCTGACGTGTAAAATAGTATGCCACAGGAATCACATATGAAGTGTTTAATCCTGAAAACACAAAGCATAATAAACGATTGGCAAGAGTTGTTTCTCCACCTAAAGTATCCATATCAACTGTGCCAATAATTTTATCAAGACAAGGCAGATACTTATGCAGAGGCTTTATAGCCATTTCATCAAAACCTAACGATCCGTACTTTTCCTCGTCAGATAATTTTGAAGCTTCTACTGTCAATCTCTGGAGAGCAAGTGATGTTATGCCTACTTCACCCGTTGAATAACCAATGTATTTCTTCAAAGAACTAGGTGATGGTAAAGACAAAATGTGATTACGTCGAGCATATTTGTATGCACCAGGAGATCGATAATACCACAGGATACAAATTCGCAATACTCCATCAGGCCACGAGTGTCTTTTCTTGCCAAAAGCATGAATTTGTTCATTCAGTAATATAGCTTTGGTGTCTCCTTCCGTAGCAGCCAGTTCAATTTTTTTTAATAAGAGAATCACTTCTTTTTAAGGAAATAACTGTTTCATGTAAATATTTTAATTTATTTTCCAGCATGACCACTTTCTCCTGTAAACTGTTCCGTCTTTTTAATAATCTCAAGTCTTTACTTTGCTTTTGAAGTTTCATCTCTTCATTGCTGGAGTCTGTCCGTGTAGAATTTACACTTTGGTTAAACGGCCGAGATGAACTTTCGCACTCTTCATTAGACTCTAAGCATGGATACGAAATTTGTGGATAATCTGAAAATTCCATATTTTGGTCACCAGTATGTGAAGAAGAAGGCATTTCTATTGTGTTTTTAACAAGTGCTCGTCGAGGTGTTTTTTTCTGTATTTGCATGTAACTCGGGTAGAAAGGGAAAATGGTGGGCACGGCATCTTTTTTTAAACGACGTCGTTTACCAATACAAAAATCATTTTCCGTGAAGTGCAAACTGCAGATTCGTGACCTATGGAATCAATAATTATTTATTAAAAACTACTATAAATTATTTAATCTTAAGTATAATGTCATCGCAAAGCTGAATAAACTACCCTCGTCGTCCTCGGCCGGGATCGAACCCGCGTACTCGGGCATCAGAGGCGATCTGAGCAACCGAGGCCGATACGAGCAGCTAATGTCCCAGAGATGACTTGATTCAGATACTAGAAATAAAAACTTAAAATAATATCACAGGAAATAAAAGCTTAAAATAATATCACAGGAAATAAAAGCTTAAAATAATATCACAGGTAACGAATGCATAGAATATACAGAGTTCCCACATTCTGGAAGGTCAGGGATAGTCGGGGAAAGTATTTTATTTGTCAACTGATTTTCAAAATTTTCTATCTGATACTTGCATTTATTTGTCCAGTTACGGACCAGGAGGCAAAAATTCTTGAACAAGCCTCATAATACTGTTACTAATACTAATTTCATATAATGTGACAACTAATAATAATAATAATAATAATATTAAAATTGTGTCTGAAAAGCTGTTGCAGAGACATGTTTTTTTAAAAAAAATTACGATTTGGTCAGGGAAATGAGACCGTCGAAGTCAGGGAAATGAGATACAGATTTTCTGTGGGAACCCTGAATATACTTTCACAATAGTCACAATAGTTCTTTATGCATATTTCAATTTATTTCTCCCCCCCCCCCCCTTCCAAAAAAAGTTATCCTTAATGACAGCTATTCATCATTATATTAGGATCGCCATTCAAAACCACGCGAAATTGAATGAAAATGCGTCAGTGTGAACGGATCAATCGCAGTATGCATGGAGAATTTTGTCCAAAAGTAAAAATCACATGTGTTATCATTTCTTATTTTAAAAATTCCATTTCAGCAGATTAAAAATGGGACAAATTACCTGTCAGCTGGACACCATTCTTCTCCGTCTTCTCCTTTTCTCGATATATTTTTTAACCACTGCTTTCTTTGACTGATATCAGAAGGAAATTCATGATACGAAATTCCCCTTGTTTTGCTTTCTTTTGACTTGCAGTGAGGTACACAACAATAAACCATGTCTTTTTCGTGAATGCTGGCTACACAATACTAAAACCACATGCTATTTACTATGGTTTGTTCGGGGGTGCACGTGGCGCTCCTAGTGACCGCATTTCCGTGCGCTTAAAACAGGTCTGTAATAATAAAGTAGGTCATGGTTAGACTCCCGTCTACTAGGAGTAATTACCAACAACGTTGCGTCTCATATGCTGGCATTAAATGGTGGAATAGTTTACCGGAACAAGTTCGCTCATCCCCTACAAGCTCAACTTTCAAGAAATTACTGAAAAACTCCCTTTTAACCAACAATCCACTTACTAACACGAATTCCCTTTTTGCTATCTGAATTTTAATTGTTTATAATCCTAGACTTTGTTATTATTATTATAATCTTTCAACCTATATTGTAATTTGAAAATTATGAATAATACAGTATACCCTCCGGAGACCCCATACGTCGGCTTCTGGCCATACAGGCTCCGGACTGGGATCAGTGTAATGCAATAAATAAATAAATAAATATAAAATTTTATATAATTTTTATTAAAATTGTTTAGATTTTAATTTCCAATTATCTTTATTTATAACATATCCAATATGAGCTTAGGCTCTTGGATAATTTTCTTTTCTTGGCCCTTGGCACATTAAGAAAAAAAAATTACATTTATACGTACATTATTAAAACCTTTTAAAACAGAGTATAAAATGACGAACATTTTTAAGCAATATAATGACGGATATTATAGCCTTTTTTAAAACAGTTTTAATAAACATTATAAATAAATTAATTTTTATCAAATGGCTTTACTGAATATTCTTTGATATACAGGGTGTTTCAAAATTACACCAACAAACTTGGCAAAACGTTAGAGAGGATCAATTTGAACATCTTTTGTTAATAACGTTTTATTCTAAAATGATTCTGCAGTCAACTGCAGTACGTGGAATCAATTAATTAACATGAACGGAAATAATGTTAACCTTTAACACGTTTATTCAAATCATTACAAAGAAAATTAATTAGACAAGTCAGTAATGTCTTATTACTACACAATGTCGACCACCTGTTTGAATGCAAGTCTCACATCGTCGTAACATGAAACGGTTGATGCGCTGAAACAACCCAGGCATCTCGTTTACCACCGCTGCAGCAGCCACCACACGTGCCTCAAGATCTTCCATATGTCCCCAGAGGAAGTAGTCCAGACATGTGAGGTCAGATGACCTGGGTGGCCAGTTAATAGGACCTCCACGACCGATTCATTTGTTCGGAAATCTTGCATCAAGGTAATCACGTACTTCCCGGGAGAAATAGGGTGGTACCCCATCATGCTAGTACCACATGTCTCGGCGAACTCTCAGTGGTATGTCTTCTAAGAGTTCTGGTAACACTTGCTGAAGAAACATGTTGTACGTATGCCCAGGTAAGGAAGTGGGCATCATGTATGGGCCAATCAATTGTTCATGCACAATTCCACACCAAACGTTAATACTGTAGCGCTGTGGATAAGCACGGAGAAAACGTGCGTGTGGACTCTCATGGGCCCACAGGTGTGCATTGTTTGAATTAAACATTCCCTCTCGTGTAAACATGGCTTCATCTGTGAATAATACACGTGATGTGAATATAGGGTCCGTGAGATTTTGTGCTTAATACCAGGTTGCAAATGCTTCACGAAGAGGGTAGTCAGTTATCTTCAACAACAGATTGGACCTTTTGCCGGTGAAATGGATACAACAAATTCTTGTGCACAACTCTACAAACATAAGTGTGTTTCACACCTAGGTTGTGCGCTACTGCACGTACACTTGTTGTTGGGTTATCAGCAAATTGTTGCAGAATCTCATCCTGTAGCGCTACGTTCCTGTTACGTGGTCGTCCTGCGTTGCCCATGTTCCTGGAGAAAGATCCTGTTTCACGAAGTCGCCGATGCAGATTCGCGAACGTCTGATAGTGAAGCACACGTCCGTGGGATATCTTTCCTGGTACAGCCTAACTGCAGCTCTCCCATTCCCATTGGCTGCTCCATACATGAAATGCATGTCAGCCAATTCTTCATTTGAGTACGTCTGCATGCTGTGCTTGCAATGGTTCCAATTGACAACTAAACTTTACAATTGCTTTCTGTACTAACCATGTGTCTAATTGCATACTACTGTATGGATTTCAAGGAATGAACCATTATTCTGTGGTGGGTAAATTAATGTTATTCAAAACATTAAGCAAAACTGTCTTTTTGCTAATGGGACTCCGAATAAGCAGGATGAAATAGTGAAATTTTTCTACTGTAGCTGACTGCACAGTCATTTTAGAATAAAACGTTATTAACAAAAGATGTTCATATTGATCCCCTCTAACGTTTTGCCAAGTTTGATGGTGTAATTTTGAAACATCCTGCATAAAAAAAAATAATTTCAATAATAAATGTTGCACATTCCTAATGAAAAAATTTTAAAGTATAGTACATTAGCTGTAGAATTTTTTAGTAATTTTATTTTTCTTCGAATTTTTTTATTTTATTTATGTAAAATGCCGAAACACGGCAATTTTAGCATTAAAAACTGAGAGCGTCTGATAATGATACCAGGTCACTCCGTGAGGCCGCCACTGTTTTCATGACGTCATACGCGCACCCGTTTTTTGTTCTACTATCATTTCTTTCCATATACGTTCTTTGGTTTGACCTAACAAGGAGACTAGCCGATTTTGATAATAAATTTTCTTCGAGTAGCTTTCACCAAATTGAACACTCATGCAAAGCCATTCGACGCCCTTCTCAAAATTTTCCGAGAAAAAATCCATTATAAAAAATTATAATTGCCTACACTTTATAAATGCCCGAATTTTACCATAAATTTTTATCGCGTTTATGTGTGTAGTGGTAACATGCTAGAATTCTATTTTGCAGGTCCGGTCTTCGATAATTTTTTTTCTCTTTGTGAATTTTTTAACACGTATGGGAATGTCAATTTCTACAATACTAAATACGAGGGTTGGTCGAAGAGTAATGCCTCCATGGCTGTAACTTGTTTACTTGTTAACCGATTTTCAAAATTCTTTTTGTATATGATACTTACATTTGTCCTCTATGTAATGCACCATTCACTTTTCGACAGTCCCCATCCCTTTTCACACAATGCGCAACGAGTAACTAGTCGGGTGAACCCGTCGGAGAGGAATTGGACCCTTTTCTGCAGCCCGCCCGCACTCGAACGCCACTCGCACCAGAAGCGTTGCAGTGCCTGCAGTTCAAAGATGAAAGAGTTTCCACATTGGGACTTTTACCACTTCCCAAAGAAGAAAGAGCACCTTAAAGGACATGAGTTGCGTTCTGACGACGAGGTGAAAGATGCCATTCAATTCTCGTGTAGACAACAATCCCGGAATTACTCTCCGATGGGTTCATCCCACTAGTCACGCGTTTTCAAAAGGGATGGGGACTATGTCGAAAAGTAAATAGTGGATTACAAAGAGGAAAAAAATGTAAGTATCAGATACAAAAAATTTTGAAAATCGGCTAACAAATAAAAAAGATCAGTCATGAAGGCATTACTTTTCGACCAACCCTCGTATATCCGATTTTCCAATTTCCTATCATCATTTTTTTTTATAAAATGCAAATAAAAATTATTATAATTAAACAAAATCTAAAATTTCCGATTTGCTAAGTTTATTTTTGCATAAATTGAAAGGTTGTTACTAGTTATATTTATTTCCATCTTACTTCCTTGTACGAAGATCGGCCTCGGTGGCTCAGGGGTTGCGTGATCGCCTCTGATGCCCGAGGACGCGGGTTCGACCCCGGCCGAGGACGACGAGGATTTTTTCAGAGGGAAAATCCTGAGATCACGCACTTCCTTCGGACGGGAAGTAAATCTGTTTGTCCCGTGTAGTCGTTTGCCGGCTGCACGTTAAAGAACCCTTGCGAGGCAAAATTTGCGGCCCCTATAACGCCGTCCTGAAATGACCATGGCAGTTGAAAAGGACGTTAATGCCAAACAAACCAACCAACCTTGTACGAAGTAAGGAAGTATTGTAATCGCGAAAATTTCGTTTTTCAGATTTCAACAAAAATATTCATTTTGGCCACCCCTGAATCCATTTTGATTAGTTTCAGCATGACGTCTGTACGTATGTGTCTCGCATAACTCAAAAACGATTAGCCGTAGAATGTTGAAATTTTGTATACAGGACTGTTGTAACATCTAGTTGTGCACCTCCCCCTTTGATTGCAATCGGCTGGGCCAAAAATGTGTATACAGTCAGACCGCTAAACAAGAAATTAATCCTCCCGAGGAAGGTATAGGAAAGTAGCGGAAGCGCTGAGGTCACCTATTTTGATCCTTTTATCTGCAATTTTTAACCCTCCCCCAATTTTTTTAATCGAAATATTGATTTTCTCGAACGTAGTATTTATAATATGAAAAAGAGCTCTATCTTCTTTCGTTTTTCATCACTTCCGATCGAATGATATTTCACATGCCATATGTTGCCATAGTTCTAAAGACTAAGTGACTGCCATCCCCACAACTCCGAGCCGGCCAAGAGGGCTAGGGCGTAGGCTTTCTATAAAAAAAAAAGTCTCGAGTAGTCTCTTTTTATTGTTCTCGAGTCTACCTGGTCGTGGGTTCGAATCCCGCCATGGGCATGGATGTTTGTGTTTGTCCCGGGCTGCCTACAGATATAATTTGTGTAAAAGGCGCAAAATGACCTTAATAGTCGACGCCAAAAAAATTCTAATAAACCAACCAACCACAACTCCGACCCTGTTGGGATAATTTGGCCCAAACTTTACAGTAATGTTGATCTTGCTTAGAAAAATCTGCATACCGAATTTTACTCCTTTATATGCATAAATACGAGTAGACCTTTTGGTCCCCTCTAATTTCCGCCCCGGAAGCTGATCTCTGGCGCGAAGCAAGCCCGCCATTACCCAGAGAGCGGGATAGATTTTGGGAGCTCCTCGTCAATGTACTGATAATTATTTAAGTAAAGCACTATTTTGTATCCAGACCGGATTTATAAGGTATAGCATAAGATATAACATAATTAACATGTTAGTAATCATTTATTAAATTTCTTTCCACGTAATCACATGAATTAAACACTGAATTTTTACGATTCAGATAAAATCCAAAGTTTGCCTCTCCATTATGCCTTTCACGTGCTGCGTACCATTATGCCGCGGTAACTATCTTGATGGGCCGAAGGTTAGCACCTATTCATTTCCAAGAGAAAAAGAAGTTCATCAAAAATGGGTTTCAGCGATCCAAAGAGCTCATTTTATTTCAACAAAAAACGCTAAGGTAAATTACCTAATACATTTTTCAACCTAATACTTTTTAACATAACCATTAAACATGTATCAAATGTTTATTAATACATCCGTATAAAATGTATTGTCTGCATAAATGTAAGCTTACAAATATGTTGTTTATTTACAGGTGTGTGAGCTGCATTTCTTGCCATCTGATTTTCTAACTGAGACATCAGCCTTTGATGAAAAAACAGGACGGTTAATTAGTGCTCCACTTGTAGTGAAAAAGTTAAAGAAGCAAGCGATTCCTTCAGTGTTTCCTGATTATCCTGCATCTTTAACTATGCAAGAGAAAACACGCATCCGCACATCACCCAACAGCAAAAAAACAAGGAGGGAAAATGATTTCGTAGAACGTGCTATGGAATTGAGTCTCAAAACCAGTGAGGAATACAACAATGACAGAAAAATTTCCTGCCTTGATGATATTAGCAAATGTACTGAAAGTTTGGACTAGCAGAACCATGGACACTGTTCTCTACAAAAGATAATGCTTGCTTAATCAATTTAAAGGTAATTCCTAAACCTGAGATCAATTTTTCTATAACCATAAACAAGCAATTAGAAACTTCTGCATTTTTAAAAAATGAGCCAGTGCAACATCTGGGCAAAAAAGTAAAATATCAATTTCCATTTGTTTTACATGATTTCAATGATTTATTAAATATCATGGAAGGACTTCAAAAGCTCCAAACTAACAATTCCTTGTATGAAATAGCAGATTTTATTACTGATTTATTAGAGGGTACATTAAAGGATAATGACGAAAATCTAAATTTTATCAGGTTTATACAAGAACAGCTAAAACTGTTGACTTGTAAAAGAAATAATGTTAGATATTCCAATGAACTTGCTATTTTTGCATGTTTGCTATACACAATATCTCCTCATGCGTATAATTTTATTAGAGCAAGCGGAAACATGGTTCTTCCTCACCCTAGTACCATTCGTAGAGTCTGCAGTTCCATGAACCTCTCCCCATGCTTGGAACAAAATGATAAATATTTTCTTCATTACATTAAACTTAAATACCAATCACTTGCCGTAAAGGAACATGCAGTCGTTCTCATGGTAGATGAAATTCACTTAAAACCTTTTTACAACATGTGTTGTAACTGACAACAATGCGATAAACAAGAAAGCAATGTCACAATTTAGAAATCCACCAAAAGTATCATATGTTTACCCACATCCATGTAACAATACCAGGCCATTATTTTTTTCAATAGATTCTGTGCATTTGATAAAAAAAAACTTCAGGAACAACTGGATTAATAAAAAAAATGCTGATCAATCTTTTCAATATCCAGATTTTGACGACTTCAAAAATGGTAAGAATGTCAAAACCCTAACTGCTTCATTTAATGCTTTGAAGAAGATGCATTCGGTTGAATGCAATTCTATTATAAAACATGGTTATGGTTTGAGCCTGAAAGCGTTAGTCCCAACAGTTATGAAAAGACAAAGTGTTAAGCTTGCATTACAGATTTTCAACTAGCATGTGTCACAGGGTCTAAAGTCTTTAGGCACTGAGCATAAAATTCCACATTTTGAAAGCACATCCAAACTGCTAGAATTTGTTGGGACTTGGTGGGAAATCGTGAATGTGAAAACTCCTTTTAAGGGTGTTAGACAAAGAAATGTTTACATGGAGCCACTAACTAATTCACCAACAGATGTAAAATATTCGTTTCTTCAATTATTCCTCCAATGGCTTTATATTTGGGGGGGAAGTGACAGTAAAGAAGGAAAGTTAACTCGAGAAACTCACGAAGCCTTTTGTTTGACAACTGAATGTTTAATTCAATTATGTGAATACTGCCTCAAGGAACTTGGCATACATTATTTATTAACAGGAAAATCCAAACAGATTTGTTAGAAGCAAGGTTTGGAAAGTATCGGCAGTTAGCAGGAGGGCAATATCAAATATCTGTAAGGCAATTGTTCGAGACTGAAAAGAAGCTTCGTCTCCAGGCTAGCATGCAACTACAGTTGACTTTAAATAGCCAAACATCTACTCTCAGTATTTGCAATGATGATGCATGTGATGACAGTTATGATATTAATGCACATACAGCTCATGCAAGCAATGAGATTAATGTTGGAGTAGAGGATTCAGATGCTCCCTTAATTGAAAAGCATTTAACTGTGTTAACTTACTTGGGTTGATACTGTGCTCATTCTGTTCTAAAGAAGCTAAAGTGTATTTTTTGTAAATGCATTTTAAGCTATACTGAAAGTATGGACTGTAGCAGTGAATTAATACAAAACTTTGATAGGGGTGGTCTTACTTACCCAACACAACTTGTTGTCAATGCAGTGGCATACACTTACGTTATTCTTGACAAAATACTTTCCAACCATGAAAAATGGTTCATGAATCTGGAAAATCAGCGAGTTTTTGTGACAGATTATACTTTTAGCAAGTTGATGGAGGATGGATGTCTTTTTAATAATGTTTGTTGTGAAAATGGGCATGACACTGAAGACCTGATGATGATGATTTTGTGGAAGTCATGTAACATTTTTTAAAAATTTTTTGTTTTACTAAAAATGACACACGAAGTTCAAATAAGAAAAGAAAGTTGGCAGTTTTTCAAAGTAAATAAAAAAATTTATTGTAATCTTATAACATTTTCTAAAATAATACTTGTAATTCTGTAACAAACGGGTTTACGAAAAACAACAAAACATTCAAATGTGAAAACTGGAATTTTCAAAGTAAATAAAGAATTGTTATTTCCTGTAGCATTTTTTAAAAATAATTCCTGTTTTATGAAAAATGGTCAAATAAGAAAAAGCTGGAAATTTTTCAAAGTAAATAAAAATTTAAAAGTGCGTTTAGTTTATTTTTGCTAAAAATTCTCTGAAGAGATAAAATTTAACAATAATAATTAAATAACGAATAATATGTGCAGGCCTTTTTCTTGTGAAATATTTTATATTTTAAATTTTGGAACTCTATTCCGTTATTCAGTAACCCAAGCGAAGATTAGCCCCATTAATAGCAACTCTACAATAGCCGTGTATCTTTTATCTACATGCTGGCTCTAGCCTTCGGCCCTACGAGTGATGACGTCACAAAGTCGTGAGCAGGCTTTGAGTAGAGGTGGTGTTGATATATGCCGTGTCACGACAGGGGGGCATATTGAACATCTTTAACTGTGTCACAATAAACTTCAAGAGTTTTTCTTTAAGAATCCGTATGTGGTGTGTCTATATTCTGAATAGCTTTGATGTAATAAATTTTTAAAAGCGTGAATTTCTTTTGTAATCACCCTGTATTTAAAAATATATTTTGAGAAACGGGTTAATTTAGAATAACCAAACGTGTTCATTTCTAAATGAATAATAATTTCTACTCAAGTCTTAAGGGATTGAATTAGGAATTGCCTATCAAATTAGCAACGACACAAGAGAATTCGGATGTAAAATAATATCAATCATTAATGTTGTGACTTTTTGCGCGGGTTTTGCTTGTTTAGTAATAACAGAAAACAATGTAACATTGCATACATATATTTATTTTTTTTTGTATTTCTGCCTCTCCTCTCCAGGAAAAAAAAAGAAAAACATTAAAATTATGATTGTTTTATTTTTCTTGTGTCATAAGCAATAATACATGTATATTTCTTAGAATTGCATACAACTTTAAAAATTCAATATTCTAAATTTTAAAGAAACATCAAAATTGATTCTTTTTTATAAAAAATATTAAAATACTTATAAAATATCTCTAAAATTTGGATTTGATCAGAAAACAATACAAATATTTTCAAGATATTTTTATCCAAAACAAATTGATTCTCCGTCTTCAAATCTATCTTTGTCCCCATTCTCACCTATGGTCATGAGGCTTGGGTAATGACCGAAAGAGTGCGATCGCGGGTACAAGCGGCCGAAATGAGATTTCTGAGAGGTGTGGCAGGTGTTACCCTACTAGATAGAGTGTACAGCAGCACTGTAAGGGAATCTTTAGGTGTTGAGCCGTTACTTCTCCGCATTGAGAGATCTCAGTTGCGCTGGTATGGCCACGTGATACGGATGCCGCAAACTAGTCTACCTAGGCAGTTGTTATTTTCCAAGCCGGTGGGTAAGAGACCAAGGGGTCTGCCTAGAACCAGGTGGCTAGACTACATGGAGAATCTGGGTTCGAGTCGCTTGGATATTACCAGGGAGGACATGCGCCTGATGGCGGAAGATCGCGATCGCTGGAGATCCTCCATAGGGCTGCTGCCCCCGCGACCCTAACGGATAAGCGCGTTTGAAAAGTAAGTAAGTAAGTAAATTGATTCATAATAAAAATATAAATGATACAAAATTTTACCAGTAACTGGGTATTGATTCCAAATAATTTTAAAATTGAGGATCGCCAAGCGCTTAAAAATTTAAAATTCCACAATTTTCAATTCATTCTTGAAAAAAAAATTTGAAAGTAAATATATAAAATTACACATTTTAATGTTTAATTATAACTTATGAACATTTTGAAAAAAATTTATATTATTTTTAATCCTTTTTTCGATATCAAATATAGATAGTTTAGAAGGAATCTTTGAAAAATTTTGACTGAATGATAAATTTCTTTGCAGTTTTGAATTTTTAATTTTCAATTAAAAACAGAATTTACAATTAAATATGTAAATATGAAACACATGTGATCATTTATTTATTTATTTATTTTTAACAATTAAACATACAATAACTTATAATTAATTTTATTAACTATTTTATCTCTCGATGATAAAGGTCTACAACCGTGACCACCGAGAGAGAAGGCTTCCGCAATGAAACTGAATACATTGTTACATCATCATAGATAGTGCAAATACAGGGCTTATTATTGGTAGAAATACGAATAACAATGCACTATCTACGTGATGCAACAATGTATTCAGTTTCATTGAAGAGGCCTTCTCTCTCGGTGGTCACGGTACAACACAATACTTGGGCTAAAGCAAAGCCCCTAATCCACTGATCCAAATAAGTGGCAATTGGTTTAGTAGCACGTGCCCAAATAATACCATATGGTACAACATGTGCTTTTGGAACTTTTAACGCCAAGATATGCCATGTAATATATCAAGCAATTATAATAATAGCTAATGTGTGAATGTGTAGCTTGGCTATTCACCAAGTTTTCCTGGCACGCGCATGCGCAGTAACGACCTTATGCCGAGACACTCTAGCTCAAGGGTTCCCAAACTATTTTGGGCCAGAGACCCCTTTTCCAAAATGAGCTCATACCACCGACCCCCATTTCTTTATTATATTCCATCCAGCCTTAGTTTGCGCGAAATATGATGGACATGTTAATTGTTATGTACTGTTTAATTTTTTGTTGTAACAATGTCCAACAATTGAAACGGCCATTAGATTTCGCGCAAACTTAGGCTGGATAGATTATAGAAGCTTTAGCATAAAAGCTACTTATAAGAATGCGCCCTTGGTCTGTACGTTTATCCGGCCGTCCGCCGTTTGCACGATAGCTTGAAAATGAATTAACTTTTTCAATTCTGTTTACGGAAATATGACCATCAGAATCTTAGCTCGGCCGTATCAACTTTTCAGAATTTTTCGTGGACCCCTTCAAGTCGAATTCACGTGCTACAACAGTGAGTGTAAAGAATACAAGGATAATGGCATGTCGACGCACGTGAAATCGACATTGTCGACGCACGATTGCTCAAGTGCTCATAATCTATATTATTCAGTAGCCGAAGAATGGAGGTACTTATTGGTTTTATAATGTCTTAACTGTGTACCCCTTCATAATTCTACAGTTTTTGAGGTAGAAGGTTGAAATTCGGAATGTAGCTTACTATGGGCATGTCCATCTGCACTATTTAGTTTGGTTTTGATTGGTACACTGGGGTCGGAATTACGGGGGTGGAATTCAGGGAGAGCAACATATCTGTGTGCTATTTAGATACGTAAAGGCGTAAAATTCGGTATCCAGATTCCTCTAGGCAAGATCTACAACACTATGAAGTTTAAGCCCAATTGTTCCAGGGGGGTCGGATTTGCGGGGGTGGCACTCACTTGGTCCTTAGAACTATGGCAACATATGGCATGTGTAGCGTACCGTTTTTTTTTTCCAGGTCATTGTGTGATTAATTTAAGATCTCGAGACTTTATTCCTTTATAAAACCGATTTTTTGCGGCTAAAGGGGCCAATTCTTATTTCATTCATATTTTATGAACTAAAACATAATAAGTGTTTAATTTAGCTATGGCTTGGACGTTTTTTTGCCTGTCTTGAAGTTTTTTTGAACAACAATCGGTAGATAGAATCTAAAATTTCCACTTTTCTTTAAAGCGGATCGAAAAATGCCTAGAAATTGTCTTTTCGTTCTTATCGTGGTTACGATTTAGAGAATTTGAGATTTTAACGAGAAGAAAGCATGAATCGTCAGATTCAATATTTATTTGTAAGAATAATTATAAATTTTTTGAAATATTCTGAAAATATTTTTATCTTTATTGTTTTAATTTTTTTTCTTTAAGAACATGTAGTTAAACAGATTGTTTGAATTCCGCACTACGCTTTTTTTTCCTCTCCACTTTTGCGTGCGATTGTTGATATTTAAATAGCCCTTTGTTATCTGGGGTTAGTCTTTTAGAGCGTCACGTTATTTTTTTTTCTCGGAGCTCGAGTCAACGTGTCTCGTGTCCTGGGGATATTAAAAAATTTTTTTTCCCGAAGAATTTAATATTTTTGTTTACTCACTTTTACTTCTGGTCTGAGTTGGGTGAGTGCTCTCTTCTTGGCCTCATCGTTGACTTGCGGAAAATTTATTACTCTCCGCATGGTCCTACCGATCATGTCCCCAAAGCCAATAGTCAAGACTTAGTTTTTTCCATTGCAACTATTGCACATATTCATTGTCTGCTAATCTTATACTCATGGTTTCCTGGATTCTGCCACGGGCAACGTGTGGGTAACATAATTGGCCATGATGACGTCTTCCTTACTTCCGACCAGCCTATTGTGAGTTGTTTGTTATTTCATCACAGTATCTGTTATACATTCTTTCCCATCCTTAAGATGAATATGTCGCCTTGGGTTTTCCCCACGAAGACTTCGGCATAGACTTATGTTCACCGCAGACGAGCTGGGTTTTCTCCTCCTCGCGGTGATGTCCTTGATCCGCATTTGCCTTTTGAGCTGGGTTTTCTCCTCACCGCCAGTGCTGATCGGGAGCGTTTAGCCTATTGCCGACTACCAGTTATCGGCCAAAGCAACTCGTCATATTCTCCACCGTCGCAACCCATTTTGGTCAACGGATCTTCTTGTAGAAGCATTCAGTTAGCGTTGCCCTCGAACCGAACGACTCTCACCGGACCATTTAAGAATCCAGAAATTTCGAGCCATGTGTTGTCCACGCTAGTTTCCAACGCAGGTTCCATCTACCTATCGAATTCAAAGCCAATTTTTA
Source organism: Rhysida immarginata (assembly GCA_023313115.1). Taxonomy (NCBI): domain Eukaryota; kingdom Metazoa; phylum Arthropoda; class Chilopoda; order Scolopendromorpha; family Scolopendridae; genus Rhysida; species Rhysida immarginata. The sequence goes on along the minus strand of JAHWFO010031086.1, from coordinate 83,928 downwards.
ATATTTTCGGACTCTACTTTTAAATTGCTCTTGTGTCCTTGATATTATATTTTTTTTTAATATTTTTTTGTGAATCTAATCAGCTAGCTCTATTTAATCTTTAATTTTCTTTTAATTTTTTTTTTCATTTTATTTATACTTTAGTTTTTCTTTTCCAGGACCTCGTTCTTGTTTGAATCTTTGTTCTTCCCTCCAGTGCTGTCCGCAACCCTTTGTTCGTTTATTTTTTCGTCCGTCATCTTCGTCCCAATAATCCACTTTGTCTTTTTAAGCTTCTCATGTATAAATGTATTTCTGCTTCACTGCTAAAGCTCCTCCTTGTAATGTTTACAAGATTTTATTCATTTTTATTTATTGTTTCTGCCGACCCCTGGGGGTCGATATCGACCACTTTGGGAATCACTACTCTACCTATTACCTTGATGCGATAAAATGAACTCTTCCATTTTACCTTACAGTAAGAGAACTCCTACCAATATGATGCATTAAATTTAATATTTTTTACATGGTGCGAAAATTATTTAATCTTTGTGTTAATTAGATATCTTCCCAAAAATTGCAAAATTTGTAAAAATAATTAAATGTGGATAAATAAACTTTTTTAAATGTTCATTTATTACTGTGAATCATTAATTATAATAATTCGTATATACATTTTATAAAAAAATGATGGTAGCAAATTGGAAAATCGGAAATGTGTTTAGTAAATGAATAACACATTCTCATACGTATTAAAAAAATTTACAAAGAGAAACAAAATTATCGAAGACGTGATTTGAACACGTACCTGCAAAATAAAATTTTAGCATTTTACCACTAGGCCAGCTGTATATTGTAAAATGTAGGCAATTATAACAAACTATGAATTTTTTCTCGGAAATTTTTGAGAAGTGCGTCGAATGGTTTTGCATAGGTAAATTCTATAATTTGGTGAAAGCTACTCGTAGAATATTTTTTATCAAGTTCGATGAGTCCGAGTACGTGGAATTGGATAACTACTTATTCCCGGTATAGTGAGCCGTTTCGCTCAAATTTAAATGGCGAGGTTCCGGCCCGCTTCGATTTGAAAATGCCTTCAAAACCATATTATTTTGTTATATAATTACCACCATTTATGTATGACGGTAGTTATAAGATGCAAATGAACAGCAGATTAGATCTTGATCGACAACATAGCCCCCATAAGGACTAGTTATGTCGATAAAGTTTTCCGAGGAGTAAAACATGTTGATAGAAAGCAACTGAAGCGGTATAACGGTTATAAGTGTAAACCTTCTTTAGGTATCTGAGGATTTATCCGAGGTTGGTAGAACCGGCCCTAAGTGTTTCCATTAAATTGGTGATGCCCCATGACTTCTGGCAAGGTAGTGTATTTAAATTTAATCGATATAAGTAAATGTTTTCTAATTAGAAATCTTTCATTTGTTTTTTTTTCTTTTTGTATTAAAATAGGCGTTTATAAGTACATAAAATTGGCCTCGGCAAGAAAATGTCCACCCTCACAAAAATTTGAAAACTGGGAAGCAATCGCCAAATACGGTCGGACTATGTAACTAATCAACCTTATGTTAAGAAGAGAATAGTAAAAGAGACATCACAATATAACAAAGGGAATAAATGATACGAGGCCTTTCGGTCATTTTATTTACAAAGACCTTCTTCAGGTATAAAAATTTTTTTTTTGAAAGTATAACTGAATTCTTCTCTCAGTAAAAGATAAGAATATAAGTTTAAATAGATACATTGTTGAGAGGTATTATTACATCAATTGATTGTTACATCTTTAGTTTGATTATTTTAAATTGTTGTAATCAAAGAATTTTTGTATATTGTTATTTATAATTAATTAAAGGTATATTTATATATTACATTTATTCCCTTTGTTATATTGTGATGTCTCTTTTACTATTCTCTTCTTAACTATTATACATCACTTATTCTCTTTCTTCAACCTTATGTTCCCGATCTAGCTCTTTCTGATTTCTCTATATTGATCCATTTAAAGATGAACTGCGCAGGACAAGATATGAAAATTAAGAGGGCATGATTAAAACAGTGAGGAGCATAGTTACGTTAATAGGACAATAGAGACAAGGCGTAACGACATAACGTTAACGACAACCAATTGAAGACATTAATCGCGCAAATCCACACGAGAAGTTGATCAAGCTGGCAAAAGGATAGAAGTTGATGTGGATTATGTGAAAAATAGAAGGCATAAAAGAGGCATTCATTTTTATCCTAAGAAATTTTCAAAGAGATTTTCAATAATAGCTGAGAGAGAAATGTAGGCCATTATTTTCTGAATAACTTTCGGAATTTGAAAAATGTGAATTTTTTTAAAGAATAAGCATTTATAACAATTCAGTAGGTTCTCAATTTTAGATATGTTTAAAAGGATTCGATGAAAGAAGTGGTAGTAATTCATTAGCAACTTTTAACTCCACATGTTCATGAATGATAACGAAATCTTTCATGGTTTGATTTTTATTTTATAAATTTAAAAAATTAAGAAACACGATGAAAATTTAACCTGACTTACCTAACCTAACTTAACCTAAAGTAACACAAGTTATTTGAATCATCAGCTGAGTTAAAAATTGCTAGGTAAAAAAAATACAAATGACATCAGCTATCACAGTAGGTCATTATTAGAATAGCACAAAGACGCTGCAAATTCTACATAGTAATCGTATATCGGTAATTCTTACACAGATATTTAATGAGTAAGGATCGGGAGCAAATATATAATATGCCAACAAATTATCTTTCCACTTAAAACTATCTTACTAATTTGTGTCTTTCTAAATATAGTCGATAACAAATCAACTTTCTTCGGCTGGAATGTAACAACAAATTCGAAATTTCAAATTAACGAAAGGATTTATTTCTTCACTGAAACTTCCAACAAAACGCAACTTCACCCTCGACAGGCATGCGCAGTGGAATCCGTAGCTAAACTACATCCAGAAAATAACATAACACTTCTTCATATCGATAAAGGACTAAATCACTCCCACTCTTTAAGCAAGCTCCTCACCAACAGCTATTCCAATATTGTTATCAATTCGGTGGATCTAGATGATATGCTCCGGGGTTCCCCTTTAGAAAGCTGGATAAAAACAAAACCTTGGCTGGAAAGCGTTTACAAAGTAAGCTTAGTTTTTTAATATACAGGGTGATTACAAAAGAACTTCACAGTTTAAAAAATTTATTACATCAAAGCTATTCAGAATATAGGCACACCACATACGGATTCTTAAAGAAAAACTCTTGAAGTTTATTGTGACACAGTTAAAGATGTTCAATATGCCCTCCTGTCGTGACACGGCATACATCAATGCGGTAGTCGAATTCGTGGGATTGATGGAGACATGTTAATGCGGGTTTGGGACGAATTCGACTACCGCATTGATGTATGCCGTGTCACGACAGGAGGGCATATTGAACATCTTTAACTGTGCCACATTAAACTTTAAGAGGCTTTCTTTAAGAATCCGTATGTGGCGTGTCTATATTCTGAATAGCTTTGATGTAATAAATTTTTTAAAAGTGTGAAGTTCTTTTGTAATCACCCTGTATACTTCACTGAAAGCTATTGTACATTACAAAATCACATAGATGAAAAAAATTACTTGGTATTTTTTTTTAAGAACTATGCGTCAAAGTTTCTTGGAAATGTTTACGATTTAGAAGTCTGAATGGTCATTAGTTTGGAGAATTGGATAATTAGTATTGAAACTTAGTAAATGAGTGCCTTATGAAAATCATATTCGCTACCGTGAAATATTTATCACAAAACAGGAACAGGAAAATGTGAAATGCTAATATTACACTGCTTTACAATGAAATTGCCCCACCAGCATGGAGTTATACGACCTTATTCATATTCAGTGAGGGGGGTTCGTCTACCTCCGACTAGTAAACGATTAGATGCATGCTCACGGGACATAACAATTTGGGTTGATACAGGGAGACCGGGTGCCTGTATAGGCTCATCAGTTGACACCTGTGCGAGACCTTCCATGCAGTAGGGAGGAAGCGACTACCTCCTGAACGTACAATACTGTAATCCGCACAACGGTCTCAATGCCGCGACGACGACAACGACAACCGTTCATGCAACGGACTTTGAACGAGGTCGGATTATTGGCCACTCCGAGGCTGGATGGTCAACCAGACGGATTGCTGTCCAAGTGTCGCGGGACGCACGGACGGTAGGCCGATATTGGAGGCAATGGGGAGAGGAAGGCACACATGTCAGAGCCCGGAAAAGCACGTCAGCTCGTACCGATAGGCGGATACTGCAAACAGCGCTAGCGGACTGCGCGGCAACATCACTATTCCCGATAATGCTCCAGTGTCAATAGCGACAATAGCACGCCGGTTACACGCCGCGACAATGTCTGCCAGGCGTCCATTGTTGTGTCTTTCTTTGACACCTGAGCACCGCGCGATACGACTGCAATGGTGTCGTGAACGAGTAGGCTGGCGAATGGAATGGCGCCTGGTGATCTTTAGCGACGAATCCCGCTTTTGTTTGGACACCGACGACAGACGCAGACGTCTGGAATGTAGTGGTGTGCGATCCATCGAAAACCATCGATCCATCTATGGTTTTGTTCTACGATCAATCGAAATTTCGATGGTTTTCAACCATCGAACGATTTTTATAAAACACCGATTGCCAGCGATGGTGGTTTACAAACCATCGATGGAAATTTCGATTGTACTTCGATGGTAAATGGTTGGTTAAGTCAAATCACTAGACGAGACGACCAATGCGGTTTCGAGATTTGGCGCTGGCCTCCCAGATTGGTATAAATTGGAGCTTTATACCAGATAAATAAGGTGAGAAGTGTCAGAGAGTATCAGATTGTACTACAATCATTGTAGATTGTCGATCAGACAGTTTCAAATCGATAAGGACTCCGGCACACCAGGCGTAAAATATTTTTTAAGACATCACAATTGTAAGTACTACAAATATTTTTACTAAAAAATTATTTAAGACTAATCTTCTCTAATAGAGAATCTCTATCATTTCGGTAGCAATTTACACAGTGTAGCAACCATACTTGATCCAAGATTCAAGAATATGGACTTCAAGAGTGCGCAATGTTGTGCCACAGCCATTAACTTTGTGAATAATGGCCTCAAGTCTAAACCTGCAAGTGATCAAACAACAGGTGACAATGTAACTGCCACTGATAGTAATGATTTGTGGTCGAAGAGAACTGTTGCGTTAGCTATGAAAACTGCTTCGTCTGACAGCAGCAATGGTTTGCACGCAAGTCTGGCATTTTACCTTGAATCGCCACTGACTCCTCATAATAGTAATCCACTGCATGCATGGAAGATAATGCACGGAAATATTGCATTTAGAATGATGGCCCAGAGATTTTTAACGCTACCAGCAACATCTGTGCCTGCAGAAAGACTTTTTTCAAAAGCAGGTTGCACCATTGGAAAAAAAAGGACCATGTTAAGTCCAAAGCGTTTGGAGAAGTTGTTGGTTTTACAATCGATGCCTTTGAATGTCTTGCATAAATTTTGTTAAACCCAACTTTTACATTTGTCAAATTATCAGTAATAAAATGTCTGTTGTAGTCTAAGCTTTATCTATGTGATTTTATGCTATTTTATTGAGATAAAAAAATTAAAAGAACCATCGATGGTATTTCTGAATCCATCGATGGTTTCCTGTGCCCATCGGTTGTGTTTCGATGATGGTTCATACCATCGATGGTGCCACCGATGGTGGTTTTTAAACCATCGCACACCACTACTGGAATGGCTGGCGAAAGTAATCACTACACGTCCGTCATTAATTTTGCATCAACCTAATAGGACAAAACGCCTATATAATGACTGAACCAATTAGGGGCCTGTTTTGTACAGCAACAGAATAGGGTTATAGAGCTATCGTTTATTTTTCATTTGCTCAGTGGTCCTTGCTGTGAAACTGTATCATGAAGCAATCTCACGACTTTACAATCGCCGAGTCTAAAAAAATCCGACCGAAGCCGTAGGTAATTGTAATATGTTCACGATTGCTCATGTTTGGCATTGATATGGTCTTCACTTGATGATTCGCAAGGACATCATTTGAGAAATTCAAAATTGTTAGGTTAAATCAATTTTAAGTTTTAGTTTGTTTTTTTTTATTAATACACACCAAGTAGATTTCTTATTTTCGCTCGTATCGAGGTTTTTTCACGAAGAATCTCTACAGCAGAGCACCTGCTATATCAATTAAATATCCCGTAAATTGCCAGTTTTTATCCTTAACGCGCGGCCAAGCCCGGGAAGATACATCTTTCCACCACCGGAGAAAGAGCGTGGATCAAGTCTCAACGTTGGACGAGCTAAACATCGCAGACGTCCAGAGAGAGAGAGAGAGAGAGAGACCCTTACTAGTCAAGCAGCTGCCATAGTATTAGAGTAGCCTACTCTAATACTATGGCTGCGGGCAGATCGAGAGAAACGGTAAAGCTAAATCCTTATTCCAGTCTCAGTGGCCATTCTATAATTTAAACTTTATATTTTTTTTATTTACATTCTTACTTGTATTGGGAGAGGAACATTTAAGTAACATAAAAACTTTGGGAAAGACAATTAAATCGTAAATTCTTTACTATATGATCACCATCATTATAACTTTATTGATCACTTTCTCATTGCTTATCTATTCCGAGTTATAATTGGGGGGGGGGTCTAGAAATTAAGGCGTCGACTACTTAGGTCATTTTGCTGCCTTTTACGCAGCCCGGGACAAACACAAGCATCCATGCCCACAGCGGGATTCGAACCCACAGCCAGGCGGAACACGAGAACTAGAAAGCCTACGCCCTAGCCCTCTCGGCCACCTGGCCGGCGAGTTATAATTGGATGTGTTAATTATATTACATTTTCTTAAAGTGGTTATACATTTCATTATTTGTTATTGTTGTTGATACATTTTAAATCTTTCCCTTAATTAGACAAATCATTTCCAAATTACTTTTATCAATCCATTATTTTTTTTATACACTATTAAATGTTCCAATAAATTCTATTTTTTATTGTTATATTTGAGTAAGTGCTCTGATTCCACATTCCCTTTTAGTTATGTAAGTGGGATAAATAAATCATTATGAATTGGTTAAATAAATAATTTGCAGGCGCAGTCTTTATTCTAAATTATCTAAATTATGAATTCGATATTCATCATTATTATCTCCCTGAAAACCTTATATTCCTTCTACTTCTTCTTCTTATTATTATATATTCTAATGCATTTATAATCATCTCATCAAACACCATTTAATGACATCCACTTTTCATTACATGCAACTGTATCTTAAATAATTTTTATAAACACGTAAATTAAAAACTGTAAATAATAAAATTCAGTTTTGCTTAGTAAATATAGATTTTAATAATACAGCTTTCAGCATTAATATACATGTAGCTTAAAGTAATAGAGATAATTGAGTAACTTTAGCTGGAATTATTTTATCGCAGTTATTACATGAAAAATCGGGTCCTTCAATAAGGGATCCCAATAGCCTTTAGGAAAAGATTTTAAAGACTCTTTTGATAAAAATGGCGGATGAAAGGAAAATTTGTCAAACCTGGCAAACACTTTCTCATATACTTTTGAATGTAAGAATAGGACTGTGTAGTCAATGTTTATCATGTTTGAAGGCAAACGCTGAAATCTCACCCACCATCCATTCGGCGCCTCGTATAAATCCGTGATATTAGAGCCGAGTAACTCTTGCACTGGGCGAGACCATTTCGTCTTTGTCACATTGAATGTATAACTGACGAATTTCCCTCCATCAACCAAATTCTTGTAAATGGCATCGACAAAGCTTTGTAGTTGTTCTTCATTCTCGGCGAAGTATAACAGCAAATTAGCGACAACGATATCGAACTCGCCGATCTTATCCATGCTGCGTCCATCTTTGACGTAATACGCAATCCCCAAAGGATTTTTCATTTCCTCTTCTTTTGCTACCTTGATTATATGTTCAGATATATCCACCCCAACTACCAAATCAGCTCCTTTGGTCTTCATGAGCCTGGCGCAACTTCCTTCGCCACATCCCAAATCGAGCACCCTTTTCCCTCTGACATCACCAACATAGTGAAGCACTGAATCGTCCTCTGCGATATTCAGTATAGCTCTTCTACGTTTTATTTCTAGGAATGTGTCTGTCACTACTTTATCAAATTTCGTAGTCATTTTAAAATGGAAAAATCTAAAAAAAATTATGAACGACAGTCGTCAATTAATTATTATAAGTAAGCTTAATTAAACATCATACACTAAATTATCTTTTAAAAAATCTAATCTATTTCAAGATCGAACTTACGCTACTGCTGTTTAAGTTGACAAATGGAGACAGACTCTACTTGCAGAACTTTAATGTAGAGACGCGTTTCTGTCAGAACAGAAATGCCAGCTTATATGTAGATTATAGGCTCTCTATCTCACGCTTATTGGTTAGGAGAACCGACCAATGACGCGAAGGGAAGGGGACTGACATCAAAAATACTAAGGGTATAGTGGCGTAATCACATTCATCTATATTATAATCGTGCAAAGCGTCATCGCTAAGTTGTCAAGGTTACGTATACATTGTTTCTATCAGCATTGTTTGATGACATTTATTTTTGTCTATATTATAATCATGCTAAGCGTCATCGCTATGTTGCTAAGGTTACGTATTCATTACTTGTATAAAATCAGCGACGGTGGATGTTGTCACAACAAAGAAAAAATATAACAATGGGTTATTTACCGATTATACAATCGGGTGGGTACGCTTCTAGTATATATATAAAACCAAAAGTCTGTTTGTTCGTTTGTGTTCGGTGTAGCTCCAGAACACGCCACGGACCAACAATATGCCGAGGGATAAACAAAGGAGTCTGTTCTATATATATATAAAAGAGTTCGGGTTTGTTTCTTTGTGCCAACAATCGACCGGTCGTGTATGAGTCAATAATTAAAAATATTTTCTGCGCCAATAGTTACTTGTGGAAAGAAAATAAAGAAAAGACACATGATATGTATATGTTGACCAATATACAAACAAACAATGAATTATAAAAAATAATGTAAAAAACAAAAGCACATGGAAATCTCCATTCACTCAATCGAAACGTAATCGTTTCATCTGTATCTAAATATAATAAAAGGCTAAGGCCCTCAGCACACAAAGCGACTAAATTGAAACAAGTTACAAACTTAAATCGCAGAAAATAGTTACTAAATAGTTGCCGCCCGTCTATTTCAATTAGCATCCGCACCCAATGCTACTAGCAGGTTATCAGTTTGGTAACGCATCGATGATCAATCAGTCGCAACTCGCCATGCAGAGTCGCTCGGCGATTAATTTCTAGTTGTTTTGTAAACGGCCACGCGAAACGGCGAAAAAAGTAGAACAATTCTTGAATTCAATCTAGAATCCTTGAATTTATACTAGACAACTCTTGCAGCAACAAATGCTCTGCATTTTATATTTTTTCCAATGTTGGGGTGAACCCAATACCTCCTTTACTTCTGCCAGGTTTTTATTTTCTATTTTAATAATAAAGGATAATATATTAATCACTTGAATCACTAGGCATTTTTAATACGACAACAATAGCTTTGATCACAATAATAAAATTATAATTTAAACACAATATTATAGGGAGTGCAAGTGACTGCGTCACAGCTGACGTCATTTGCGCGATGAACGGGCCGAGAGCCTAGGAAATGGGATCGCTGGTTCCAAACATTGGAAGCACGCAATATACGTACTAGTAACGTTGAAACGGGCGGCCAGTAAAAATGACATCTCTTATATTATTATGTTAATTTGTGTAATTTAGACTATTATTAAGACATTTAATACCATTATATAATTTATACATTAATATTAGAACGCTTTTTAATCATTTTTAATCACTTAACAAAAGAATGCCATTCTTCGCGGATCTTTCTTTCTTTGGGAAAACGATAGATGTCTAAATCGCTGTTTTGGCTCCTTCTTGAGCAGTGAGGAACTAAACAATTTCACATCTTAAATGTATTATAAACACTGGGCATATACAAAACGAGTTTATTCCATCCCTACGTTGGAACCATGTTAAATCCCGAAGCGAGAAGACTTGTTTGGAACCAAATCGAGTCACGTGACTGAAGAATTCCAAGGACTGACGTCACACTTGCACTCCCTATAACAAAGCCGCGATAATCGAGAAGTGACTTCGCATGTGTCCCGAGGGCAAACGCGAGCACGATAATCACTGATTTTATAAACTTTCAATAGCGTCGTTTGCGATTCATAGTTGGGAATTGGTTGATGATTGAAGTTTCTAATTAGTTTGGTTTCTTTTTAGTCGCTTTTTTGTGCGGAGAGTCTAAGTAAACTTGGTTGTTTCAACTTGGCGTACAAACAACCGCACCAGTCTACTTGGAAAAATATTCTTTGAATGTTCTAGATGGACATAGATCATATAATATCATACGTTTTCAAACCGGCGCTGAGTACTGAGAATAAAATTAAATGAAGCGAAGAGAAAAATAGCCGCGCGAGCGGGAGTGGAAGTGATAATCCTTCAGCTGCAACGGGTCCACATGTGTAGCAGTGTCAGAAACACTAACTGCTACCACTGAGAACTACCTCTCAGGTACCCTGCTTCAAAGGAGCGGAGAACATGGAAATTGACATATACAAAATAATTTTGGAAAATAATAATAATAATAATAATAATAATAATATGGAGAAATTTGCAATGAAATATGATAGAGTTTGGTTTGCCAGAACCTCGGCGCACTAATTTAAATTTAAATATAGATAACTTATTTTATTTACGAGAAACGACATACGATAGCATTGAATTAGTAGCATATGTGATGGAAAATGAAGCAAACCTAACTACCGAACAATGAATGATATACAACGAGATAATTAGCAGTGCGTACTATGACAAAGGTAACATTTACTTCAAAGATGCACCTAGAAGCACAGGTAAAACGCTTGTTAAGTCGTTGGTCTTACCAAAAATCAGAAGCCAAAACAAAATTGCAATCGCTGTCGCCTCATCAGGCATAGCTGCGATTCTTTTAACTAGTGGAAGAACGCCCATTCTACTGTTAATCTGCCGTTAAGCGTTTCCATGCAGCAGCTTTTGTATGCTTCATAAGAAAAGATGGTGATATAGCCAAAGTTCTTTAATAAACTTCCTTGATAATTTGGGATGAATGCACGATGTCGCACGAGTCTTATACAGATGCTTCGGTGAATACTTAAAGGCTTGAGAACATTTCAAAATAGGTGGTGTAATATTTGTATTCACTGGTGATTCCAGGCAGACTCTGCCAGTGGTGCCTAAAGAAATACGTGCTAATATTTGAATGTGTGCATGAAGAAATCTGAAGTTTGCCAGCATTTCCTGAAACGTCGATTAACTACTAACATGCGAGTTCATCTACGAGGTGATCAAATGTCGGAACTCTTTGCGCAAGGCATCCTTAAGATTGGTGAATGGTTGTACCTCTATCTCTCACAATCATCACATTAACATTCCTTACACTTTAGGAACATGTGTCAGAACCATTCACCAGCTTATAGACAATGTTTATCCGAATATTGAAAATTTGCTACCAAAGGACACTAATTGGTTTAGCGAGCGCGCCATCATAACTGCAAGAAACAAGGCCGAGGAAAAAATAAATGAAAGCAATTTCTGAAAAAATAGCCACCGAATGTAAAAAATACAGGTCAATGGATACGATGTTAAATGTAGATGAGACCATCCATTACCCAACAGAGTTTCTCAACGCTCTCAACCCTTCAGGTTTGCCTTCACATATACTTGATACTACTATCATGTTGCTTCGCAATCTTAAACCACCACAGCCTGCAAGTAAAGCGTTTAAAGCGTCACATCATTAAGGCCATCATTTTTAACAGGTGAAATTCCATTAATGTCAAGAATACCCATGATTACTACTGATCTGCTATTTAAGAAGCTGTAGTTCTCTATCAAATTGTTTCGCCATAAGATTAGCAAATCCAAAGGCCAACTTTTAATGTGATTGTAATAGACTTCCGAAACGAGGTGTTTTCGTACACCATCACCAGTGAATACAAATGTTACACCACTGATTTTGTAATGTTTGTTCCACCACCTCAAGCCTTTAAGGGTTCTACCGACAGCATCTATATCAGATTTGTACGAGATCGTAAATTCATCCCAAATTATCAAGGATGTTTGTTGAAGAACTTTGGCTATGACACCATCTTTTCTTATTTAACCATGTTTCTTGGTCCATGGAAACGCTAAACGGCAGATTAAAGGTAGAATGGGCCGTTCTTCTATTCTTCCATAGTTAAAAGAATCGCAGCTATGCCTGATGAAGCGACAGCGATTGCAATTTTGTTTTAACTTCTGATATTTGCTAAGACCAACGACATAAACGTTTTGCCTGTGCCTCCAGGCGCATCTATGAAGTAAACGTTACCTTTGTCATAGTTAGCACTGCTAATTATCTCGTTGTGTATCATTCATTGTTCGGTGGTTAGTTTTGCTTCATTTTCTACCAACCACATATGCTACTAATTCATTGCTATCGTATGTCGTTTCTCCTAAATAAAGTAGGTTATCTATATTTAAATTTAAATTAGTGCGTCGAGGGTCTGGCAAACCAAACTCTATCATTTTTCTTTGAAAATGTCTCCATATTATTATTCTAAAATTATTTTGGATAGGCCAATATCCATGTTCTCCGCGTCCCTTTGTAGCTCGGTAGCTATCAGTGGTAGCAATTAGTGTTTCTGATGCAGTTATCACTTCCACTCCGCTCGCAAGGCTATTTTCTCTTCGCTTCATTTATTTTTATTCTCAGTTCTCAGCCCCGGTTTGAAAACATATAATATTGTATGGCCTATGTCCATCTAGAACTTTCAAGGAGTATCGTTTCCAAGTTTCATGTAGAATAGTGCGGTAGCTTGTACGCCAAGTTGAAACAACTAAATTTACCTAGCCTTTTATTATACAGAATGTTTTAACTCAGCAGCGAAATGTATACATCAATGTGGGACACTGTATTTGTGTAGATAGAGATGAAACGATCGCGTTTCGATTGAGTGAATAGAGATTTCCGTGTGCTTTTGTAGTTTACATATTTTTTATAATTTATTGTTTGATTGTATATTGTTCAAACTTATACATATAATATAAGTCTTTTCATTATTTTCTTTCCACAAGTAACTTTTGCCACAGGAAATATTTTTATTATTGACTCAAACACGACCGGTCGATTGTTGGCACAAACAAACGACCCTGAAGTATTTATATAGAACAGAATGCTTTTTTTATCCGTCAACATGTTGGTCCGTAGCGTATTGTTGATTAGCCAATAGGAACGCTTGGATCTGCACAGACACAAACGAACAGATTTGGTTTTGTATACAAAAATTATCCTCCTCCTTTTATTTTCGTAACCGAAGCAGATATGTTAATTTTGATGAATTCAATGAATAGGAAGTTGTTGAAATACAACTATCACATGCTGAATTTGTTTAGTTATCTGCATATGCACTTCACAAAAAACATTTGAATGTTCAAGAAGGAAATCAAGAAATTACCAAAAATTACCATAATAACATTAACTTTCATGAGGAAAAGCAAATAAAAGACATGTGTCAGCATACAGAAGACAGAACATTTCCAGGATGGCAAGCTAGACTGTTCTTGAAATGGTCAATATGGTTGTGATTGTTGGTGATCCGTTCATCGGATTTTGGAAAAATTTTTTGTTTTGTTCAGAATTCCATGCTGAACAGGTCTTCAATTAGAATTTTTCGTGCATCTGTTACGGTTTTTAAGATAGAATTTGAATGTGTCCTAATTTGTATATTTGAGATGATGAAAAGTGCACGGTGGGATAGGTCACCCACAAGTACCTATTCATTGGATTCATCAAAACTGACATATCTGCTTCGGTTACGAAAATAAAAGAGGTGGGGGGGGGGGGGGCATTTTTTTATCCACCCTTTATATAGATCGTGCTAAGCGTCATCGCTATGTTGCCAAGGTTACGTATACATTATTTGTATCAGCGTTGTTTGATGCCATTTATTTTTATTATTTGTAGTATAATCGTGCTACGCGTCATCGCTATGTTGCCAAGGTTACATACATTGTATACGTTCTTTGCATCAGCACTATTTGATTGTACTAAGATCCCCCAATGATCGAAATTCGATCACATTTCTGAGAAAAAAGAATATATGTGTTATTGTTCTAGCCTCAATCTTGCTTATTAATAAACTTTGAAGAATGAAAAATAGATAACACAATAAATATCCTAAATGCTTTGCATGACATTTCTGATACTCCCGATTCATTTCACGGCAATGATAACTTTGAAAATTTTTCAGAATAATATTTAAAGCACGTCTAAAGGTATCTTTTAATATATCTATCGAATTATTATCTATATATATAATATTTATATTTACGCTAAATTGTCCCTCCCTATCTCTGCGTCTCTTCCCCCGTCTCATCGTGGAATATTAAGGTCTGTTTCGGACAGTGTGAAAAGGTTTTGAAAATGGTTAGGACCAAAAATTTTTTTAAATAGGACTAAAATGAGGACAAAATATTTCTGAAATTTTGTTAGCATTATTAACTAAAAAGGACTGAAATTTTGTTAGCATTATAATACTGTAAGCAACGATAATTGCCATCAGGTTGTGGAACTTGGCTAGTCATAGCATGATACTTCAAATCCGCGCCAATTTTGAAATGAAATAAATTTTATTGAAAAAAATTAAAAAATACGCGCCGGGGTTTGTGTTGAACACATACGTATTTTTCAATTTCTATTTTATTAATTTAATTTTTTTTAAAACTTTTATTCTATTTAGATTATGTAGCCTAACTCAAATCATCTTCCTATGAAAAGTGAATAAATATATAAAAAACATAATAAATTTTATGAAGCTGTGACTGATGTCAGTGTGTTTTGTTTATAGTTTTAGAAGAAATATATAAAATTTGTTTATTTTGAAACTATTTTCCCGGAGTTCGTTTGTTGTGAAGTAGTAATCGTGTAGAGTGAGTTTTGTGCTTGTACAGGTTGTGGATGTAGCGGTTTGAATGCGTGGGAGTTGTGTTTGTGATTGTCGGTGTTGATGTATTGGGTGAATAATTCGTTTGATTTATAGTGAATATTGTAGTAATTTCTGTTTTAATTTTATTCGCTAATGTACTGTACAAGTGTTAACGGAAATCCATTTGGTCGATTTGTGTATGTTCCAGTAGTGAGGAAAAGACCGCTAATAGACTCTTATAAAAGAGGAAACGGTATTGTGCTACGACGGAATTCTACTGATTGTTTTGAAATTATACTTGTTTAATGGTTGTAGTCCAAAACAGTGACTGTAGAACTTTTAGTATCGTAATCCGCTATAATAAACCAATATTAATAATTTTATTTTGTCTTTGCGTTAAACAATTCTAATATTCAGTTGAGTGCAGGAAGTCGAAATAATCAGTAGCAAGGTGCTGTTATACCAAGCTCTGTTTACTTTTGCTGAGCAGTATGAATGCATTGGTTGTACGAATATTAGCGCAGAGGGGGTATTGGTAGCTGTTCATAGCTATTGGCCTCGCTTGAAAGTTGTCACGGGGTGTCACGGAAGCTCTCTCCCCGGATTTTAATCCTATGTGAACTCAGTGAGTCTCTAAATATAGGTGTAGTTAAAAAGAGGGCACGACGCTTTCTGGAACCCGTAGTTTTGCGCTAATGGTACGAAAACGATATGCTGTTACAATGGCAAAAGTTATTCATGCGTCCTTGTGCCTCAACTGAACTAGTCATGAGTTATAGAGGGTAGATTGTACCACTATTTAAATTCTTGTTGTTTTAATTGTTTTACCCGTTAAACGAATCTTTTGTTTATGTTATGGGGCCCAAGTTTAATTGAATAATAATTAATTTAGTGCTAGCAAGTCATTATGCTAATTAAGAATTTCCCTGAGAAATAAACATTTGTTTACGGATTCACTCTCGCCTCCTCCTTGTTTAAGTTTTACACGCCCGCGCAAGTCCAAAAAACCTGCTCCTGGTCGCGTGGGTGGTTATTATTGGATTAGAGGTGCCTGCTGGTCCCACCCCACCCACGCCTCAGGGCACAAAGGAACAATGGGTAATTTATTTAGTTTCAGGCACGTCACGGTAGAACATATCGATGTCACTCGGTACAAGTCGGTAGAAACAGACCATGCTGGTAGTTTGATTGATCGGTTCACTTTTGGTGCGTGATATAAACCTCAACAGAGAACTAAAAAGTACGGTTTCATACTGTAAAGAACTAAAATAGAACCAAAAAAATTAAAAAAAAAATTTCCTAAAGGACCAATAAAAAGAACGAAGTAGTTTTTTTAAGACAAAAAGGACCAATTTAGTTCCCGAAGAATTAAATCTGGTCACACTGGTTTCGGACCAAAAATCGATAAATTTTTTGTTACTAAAGAAAGAGTGACACTAATTTTGCACAAACATAAAGTAGTGTCACGTGCCAAACGTTTACGCAGTGGGTAACTTTATGCATTTAACAATATAAAAGACACAAGCTAGCATTTTAGTCAGTGACCAATAAAAATTTAGTTGAACAACAAATAAAATCAAACGTAATGAACCATAGAAAAATGATTAATGAAAAATATCTGCTATAATAATGCTAGCTTAACTTACGGCTAGGCATAAATTCAAGCATTAGATTCAACTAAATCAAATGTAAACAAACCAATTGTCTTAATTGAAACAATCACCAAAATACCATTATCTAAACTCAAAATTGTAAACTCATACAATTTATTATCTAAACTCAAAATACATGTACTCATATTATCTAAACTCAAAATTGTAATACTCTAAACCAATACTTTCAATTACCATTAGGGTGAATCTGACCCTGATTCTTATTAAGTACCATAAACAGAACTAAATAGAGCAAATGATAACATTTCTAAATCACTCTTGCTCAATAGGCGATACTCAATTTTTCGCACTCAAGTATCCCACGCTGTCTCTTGGGCCTCGTGGAAAAGCGCCCATCCAACGCTGATGCTGAAGCACAAAAATTTTGGAATCCGCTTCGTTAATAAGCACTTGCCTCCAGTAACTGATGTCCAGGCGTGTAAGACAATTTAGAGGTGTGGCTGGCGTCGGCTGTTGCGGAATAACCTGAGGCGGGTTCTTTATCTCAGCCGACTTCAGCAGCTGGCTGGCAGAGTAACTCAGTAATGACGTCATAAGATGGAAATCGAGAAGAACGCTAGGCTGAAATAATAGGCTAGCCAAGATGGCGGAATGGGTAATATAGTACTGTATAATATTAAATTAAATGTTATAAACTGTTATATGTGTGTCAAATGAGTGAATGTGGTCGCCCACATTTATTCTATACAGGGTGTTTCAAAATTACACCATCAAACTTGGCAAAACGTTAGAGGGGATCAATTTGAACATCTTTTGTTAATAACGTTTTATTCTAAAATGATTCTGCAGTCAACTGCAGTACGTGGATTCAATTAATTAACATGAACGGAAACACTGTTAACCTTTAACACGTTTATTCACATCATTACAAAGAACATTAATTAGAAAAGTCAGTAATGTTTTATTACTACATAATGTGCTCGAAATGTCGACCACCTGTTTCAATGCAAGTCTCGCATCGTCGTAACATGGAACGGTTGATGCGCTGAAACACTCCAGGCATCTCGTTTACCATCGCTGCAGCAGCCACCACACGTGCCACAAGATCTTCCTGTGACTCAACAGGAGTTTCATACACCACACTTTCAAATGTCCCCAGAGGAAGTAGTCCAGACATGTGAGGTCAGGTGACCTGGGTGGCTAGTTAATAGGACCTCCACGACCGATCCATTTGTTGGGAAATCTCGCATCAAGGTAATCACGTACTTCCCGGGAGAAATGGGGTGGTGCTCCTTCATGCTAGTACCACATGTCTCGGTGAACTCTCAGTGGTATATCTTCCAAGAGTTATGGTAACACATGCTGAAGAAACATATTGTACGTATGCCCAGTTAAGGAAGTGGGCATCATGTATGGGCCAATCAATTGTTCATGCACAATTCCACACCAAACGTTAATACTGTAGCGCTGTTGATATGCACGGAGAAAACGTGTGGATTCTCATGGGCCCACAGGTGTGCCCATTGTGTGGACTGCACGGGAAAACGTGCATTGTGTGAATTAAACATTCCCTCTCGTGTAAACATGGCTTCATCTGTGAATAATACACGTGATGTGAATATAGGGTCCGTGTGATTTTGTGGTAATTACCACGTTGCAAATGCTTCACGAAGAGGGTAGTCAGTTATCTTCAATGATTGGACCTTTTGCCGGTGGAATGGATACAACAAATTCTCGTGCACAATTCTCCAAACATAAATGTGGTTCACACCCAGGTTGTGCGCTACTGGGCGTACACTTGTTGTTGGGTTATCAGCAAATTGTTGCAGAATCTCGTCCTGTAGCGCTACGTTTCTGTTACGTGGTCGTCCTGCGTTGCCCATGTTCCTGGAGAAAGATCCTGTTTCACGAAGTCGCCAATGCAGATTCGCGAATGTCTGATAGTGAGGCACACGTCTGGTGGGGTATCTTTCCTAGTATAGCCTAACTGCAGAAGTGCATTCAGGAAGTAGCCGGCTCGCTATGGCTAGAGGTATCGCCTCCTAGCCATCATGTGACACACTACGATCTAGCCATAGCGTATTTGAACGATCTAAGCCCACTGCTAGACTAGGGCCTAGCCATCGAATATCGAAATCGAAGAGAAACAACGAAGGGATGGGAAAGAATAATAAATTTCTGCTTTATTTTGATTAATTTCTGTTGCAAGCTCTAATGGGCCTTTTTCACGTTTACGTGACTTGAGAAATGGCGGCGTCCTTGGCAGATTGAAAACGAGGCTAACGGGTCAAATTCACACAAGGGAAAGCACTGTATGTGCTAATTTACAGATTAATAAAGACGTAACTGTTTAATCACTGGATTTTAACTCAGGATATTTCATGGATTCACTTGATGGATTAAGATTAGTTAAGAAGGAGGCTATTCCAAATAAATTTGTGTTGCGAAATAGACCAAAACGAATGACTAAAGAAAATCACTTCAAAAATCACTATACTATCATTACTTTTATTTATTTATTTATTTATTTATTTATTTATTTATTTATTTATTTATTTATTATTTCGTTAATAATATTAAAATTTGATATAAATTATATTGAATATAATTCATGAATTTAACATATACCTTTTGTATAATAAATCTTATTAATTGAAATCAATTAAAATTATATTGAAATGTTATTTTTTTATTATTTTTTATTTTCATTTTTTGTTTTTATTATTTTTTATTTTCATTTTTTGTTTTTATTATTTGTTATATTATTATATCAATATGGCAAGATCAATTAATCAATCAATCAATTAATTAATTGATCTTAATAACATTTTACATATGGTATAGGTGTGTGCAAGTAACAATATAAATGTAAACGCACTGGCAATGATTGTTTATTGCAATCCATGCAATAAAAATAATAACACACATGACAAAAAGTTTAAAGAGATAGTTTAAGAATCTCCTTCCAAAAACCAAGTTTATGACGAACGTCAAGACTACCCAATATGACAATTTGACAGAATAAATAAAAGTTCAAGTATTTAGGAGAATTTAACAAAACGGATCAGAGAAAAAAGCTTTTAAAGCAAGAGTCAGTAAGATGAAATCGGCCTATTTTCTCACCAAAGATATCTATAAGAAGTCAATATCATTCAACGCTAAACTTTAGCATTAAACAACAGTAATACGCCCAGAAGCACTTTATACAGCTAAGTGTCTGACCCTGATCAAAAAAATGTTAACTCAAGAACTGAAAGTAGCTGAAAGAAAAATATTAAGAAAAATGTTGGGGTCAATATTTAAAGTACGTCGCAACAATGAAATATACACACATATGAAAAAATTACTAATACTGTATCGTTAGGAAAAGGAGAATAGTTTTTTATGAAAATCCTGAAAGAATAAACCCCAATAGGCTCACAGGAAAAAATTTCAAATATATGTCAAAATTGAAAATAGCCAATACTTGGATAAATGAAACACAAAAGGACAGAAGAATTACAAATTTCACAAGCAGACATATAAAAACGTACATCACATGAAACCAGGTTGGTACAATCAAAAGGCTTTCGGAAAAAAATGAAGAATTAAAACGGCGCATTTTGGACTCAGGAAAGGAATAATAATGAGTTGAAAAGAACGTAGTCCATTGCGGGTTATTCAACAACACAACAACAACGACGACAAAATAAACCTCATTTGTCAAATGAATTTGAAGTAATGATCATCATTGAAGAAGGAACTGAAAATTGTAATTTGCATCCTGAAAACAATGAACGGTTTGATTTGATCAACAGTTTCCAGATTTCTCTCGGTTACTTAAGCCTTGGATCTAACAATTTCTATTACATCCTTCAATGATATCTGTGGTAGTGCATTTAAAAAAGGGACTGAATAAGCATTCATTCCTTCGTAGCAAGCTGCGCTTGACCAGTCAGCCTCGTTTTCGATCAAGCATGAGCGCGGCCATAATCTCGCGCTTTCTCGTTTGAAAAAGGCCCATTGTTCATTAATTCAATAATAAAATCAACAACAAGTTAAATATCTCAAAATAAAAATTAAACATTTTTTTAGTCATACAGAAGTACGAAAAAACTCAATACTACAATCTCTCCTTGACTTAGCCGTAAATATCTCGTCGCTGTTGTGTAAAATAAATTCATGTCCGTTGATAATGAATCTTGTTTCGATCATAGTTTCATAAACGTTTACGTCAGTGGGAGCAGCCATATTGAAAATGACCAACGAAGCCAACTTTTGAGAAGCTCGCTTAAAAACCTAGCCGGCTGTGGACAGGCGGAGCTAGCCAAGCCTAGCGAACGCGTTCACGGAAAAGGCTAGGCTAGCCCACCTAGCCGTAGTGAGCCGGCTACCTTCCTGAATTCACCTCTGCTCTTCCATTCCCATTGACTGCTCCATACACGAAATGCATGTCAGCCAAATTCTTCATTTGAGCACGTCTGCATGCTGTGCTTGCAATGGTTCCAATTGACAACTCAACTTTACAATTGCTTTCTGTACTAACCATGTGTCTAATTGCATACTACTGTACGGATTTAAAGGAATGAACCATTATTCTGTGGTGGGTAAATTAATGTTATTCAAAACATTAAGCAATACTGTCTTTTTGCTAATGGGATCCGAATAAGCAGGATGAAACAGTGGAATCTTTGTACTGTAGCTGACTGCACAGTCATTTTAGAATAAAACGTTATTAACAAAAGATGTTCACATTGATCCCCTCTAACGTTTTGCCAAATTTGGTGGTGTAATTTTGAAACACCCTTTATGTACGCCCATTGTCATGTCACAACGAGATTCTCCTTGTAATTCACATATATCGCATACATTAATATGTTACCACCTAGCGATAATTCGTACGCTTCTTTATCCACATCGAATAGTAAAGACCCCACGCTATCAATATACATCGTCTGCACACGCATATGATTAATCATGGGCGCCGCCATCTTCGAAATATCAGAGGTGAATTCAGGAAGGTAGCCGGCTCGCTATAGCTAGAGGTATCGCCTCCTAGCCATCACGCGATGCACTGCGATCTAGGCGTAGCTTACTTGAACGATCTAGGCCCACGGCTAGACTAGGGCCTACCCATCGAAGATCGAAATCGAAGAGAAACATTGAAGGGATGAAAGAAAAGGGTGAACGAATGGAAAAGAATAAAAAATTTCTGCGTTATTTTGATTAATTTCTGTTGCAAGCTCTAATTGTTCATTAATTCAATAATAAAATCAACAAGTTAATTATCTCAAGATAAAAGTTAAACATTTTATTAGTCATACAAAAATAAGAAAATATTCAATACTACAATCTCTCCTTGACTGAGCCGTAAATATCTCGTCGCTGTTGTGTAAAATAAATTCATGTCCGTTGATAATGATTCGCGTTTCGATCTAGTTTCATGAACGTTTGCTTCAGTGGACGCAGCCATCTTGAAAATGGCCAACGTAGCCAACTTTTGAGAAGCTCGCTTAAAAACCTAGCCAGCTACGGACGGGCGGAGCTAGCTAAGCCTAGCGAACGCGTTCAGGAAAAAGGCTAGGCTAGCCACCTAGCCGTAGCGAGCCGGCTACCTTCCTGAATTCGCCTCTGATCAGCGACCTTTTTTAGTCTTCTTTAACGCTGAGCATCTGCTCCAGACGGCTGGCCAAGTGGCTAAGCTAGCGCAACTCAGTTAAGCGTTTTCTAACTTAGCGGCTGATTGCTCATCCGGCTAAGATAAAGAACCCGCCCTTGCTCTCCATTCAGGGAAACCTCTGCGTAGCTCGTTTTGCGTGGCGGGGATTTTTCCATCTCTGACTCCCGTTCGCCATTCGCGGTCGATCGGCCTCGGTGGCTCAGCAGGTTGCGTGATCGCCTCTGATGCCCGAGTACGCGGGTTCGATCCCGGCCGAGGACGACGAGGATTTTTCAGGGGTAAATCCTGAGATCACGCACTTCCTTCGGAAGGGAAGTAAAGCCGTTGGTCCCGTGTAGTCGTTTGCCGGCTGCACGTTAAAGAACCCTTGCGAGGCAAAATTTGCGGCCCCTATAACGCCGTCCTGAAATGACCATAGCAGTTGAAAAGGACGTTAATACCAAACAAACCAACCAAACCAAACCATTCGCGGTCGCTTACCGGCTTAACTCCTGTCGCTCTTCTCCTGCTCGTTATTCCGTCGGAAACATAATTTGAGCACGCCGACTTCTTAGCCCGTCGAACCACATTTATTCTCTTTTCATGGCGACGTTCAGCTTCCACAGCTGTCGTGGTCTTTTCCGTCCTTCTCCAACTTCTCCTCCTCTTAAATCCTCTCTCGTCTTTTTCTCTCCGTTCGTCTCTCCTCTTAGCACAAGTCGAATCGCCCGCCTTCGCAGATTCGGCAACTCTACAGACTTGGGCTCTGTGGGCGGGGCTTCACCTATAACGTTTCATTTTTACAGAAATATCTTAAGTAACTCCGACGTTCAAAATGGTTGCCTAATAACTGATCACAGGAAGGTAAGAGCTTTC
>JAHWFO010031086.1:0-16430 GCA_023313115.1 Rhysida immarginata | reverse complement strand
AGAACCAGGTGGCTAGACTACATGGAGAATCTGGGTTCGAGTCGCTTGGATATTACCAGGGAGGACATGTGCCTGATGGCGGAAGATCGCGATCGCTGGAGATTCTCCATAGGGCTGCTGCCCCTGCGACCCTAACGGATAAGCGGGTTTGAAAAGCAAGTAAGTAAGCATTGGTAGAAATACGATTAACAATAGCCGCTTTTGTGTGATGTAACAATGTATGACGTTTCTGTGCGTCGGCCTTCTGTCTATAGTCTATCCAGCTTTAGTTTGCGCGAAATGTGATGGCCGTTTCAATTGTTGGACATTGTTATGAACAATACATAACAATTGAAATGTCTATCACATTCCGCGCAAACTAACGCTGGATGGACTATAGGTGGTGTTGGTCCAGGCCTGTCTTTTTAGTTGGCTTTGTTGAACGACAGGATGACGTCATTTCTAACGCCAGCCAATAGACGTTAACGGGAAGTAAATCGCTTAGTTATTCCATGAAAGCATCCGCTTTTGTTTTCGAAACATTGTTTTCGTAGTTATAATTAGTTTCCATTTTCGTTTTTTTAAATAGATAAATGAAATTAATAAATTAAGAAATGACGTAGCATAATCGAATTGAAGGCAATTTGTTTTATATTATGACTTTTAATAGGCTTTCCACGTTTCAACGATATCTCCGCCTTTACTATAGTAGAACAAGTGCATCATGGGTAAAGCCCAGACAAAGCAAATTGATGAGAAGACTTACTGCGCATGTCAAAAAGATTGTTCAACTTAAGTGGCGGCGGCTATAGATAAAGCAGTATTATTTAGTGCTTTACTTCGCGCTTTTTGGGCTCTCTGCGCATGTGAATCCGCGCGCTCAGTTAGGAAAAAACTGACAACACTGCATGCAAGTAAACAAACATAAGCCATGTATATTTCATATATATAGATTATATAGCTATAAAGATTATTAATTTCTATGTTTTTGAGAGACTTATCTCCAGTTTTTGATTTTTTCATCACACATTAGCAATGAAAGAGCGAGATGTCTAGAAAATTATTTTCAAACGTTCATCGCGATGCACAGGGTGGCCAAATAGAAAAGTTGGCAGAAATAACTTTCCTGCGTAAAAATAGAAAATGCAAAACACGCTACATTAAATAGTTTTTAATAGTTTTTCCACATAGTTGTGGTGATGATAATCTTGAATCTTAATTAAATCTACAAAAATGTTTAATATTTTCAATAGAAAGCTGTATTATAATTTTACTGGTTTTATTTCAAAATGGTGCAAACATGCGCAAGTTTTTATTGATTTTCCTAAACGACATGTCATTGAGCAAAATTACAACTACTAAATATACAGAAAATATCTAAAAACTTCAAGTTCTTAAAACATAACGCTAAAATCATTCATAAAAACACCTACAACAACAATCAGTGAACTAAATTTCATGTTGTACTCCCCAAAGTACTGAGGAAGAAAACGAAATAGTGTGTATTTTGTGCAAGTCCGAACGTGTGACCCATAAAAACTAATAGGTCGATGAGGCCGCATTTACTTCAGTACACACAATGATAGTGAAGCGATTATATACATGCCGTTAAATGTAATGCAACCCCACCCCACCAGATGATAGATACATGAGTTGGTTAGGCCTTTCGTCATCCCCTTCACGACTACCATCCAAGGTGGACTGTTCCAGCAGGACAGTGCACGCCACACACCAGTTATGCGGCGGCTCTACAGACTTGGATGTCTTGGCCGACTAGATCACCGTATCCGTTTCCTTAGGGAGACAGAGCCATCGCCAAAAAGAGATGTTGTCATTCTAAACCAAAGAGTTCAAGCAGCATCCGCAACCTTTATGACCGTAGTGCGATTTTTTTCTGGGAGTTCGCGGTCTCGTTAGAAATTGCAGATCAGAGACAATGCGAGCGTTAATACGAGAATTTTTTTAAGACAGTGCGAGCGTTAAGACAAAAAATTCAATTTAAGTACAATACTCATTTCCAAAAAAGTTGGGACAGTGCAACATATAAGAAGAACTCCAACACATTTGTTTGCATTATTGTATTGCCGTTTATTTCAACGCATTACAATACATAAACGATAAATTAGGCATGGGATCACATATCTTATATGCTTAAAGAAAGATACAGGTGGTTTTCCTGTTTGGCACGTGCAACACACTCCCAAAAAAGTTGGGACAGCACGGCGTTTACCACGGGGTGGCGTCACCTCTCCTCTTGATGACACACTGTAATCTTCTGGGCATCGATGACACCAATCTTTCTAACACCGTAACCGGAATTCTGTCCCATTCCTGTTGGATATAGGTTTTCAGCTGTTCAACTGTCCGGGGTCGTCGCTGTCGTAGTTTTCGTTTAATAATACGCCAAACGTTTTCTATAGGCGACAGATCCGGGCTGCAAGGGGGCCAATCCAACATACGAATGCGCTGCCGACGTAGCCATGCAGAAGTTATGCGCGCTGCATGCGGTCTGGCGTTGTCTTGTTGAAATATACACTGACGTCGTCCAAACAGGCGCCTCTTAGATGGCACCATAGCTTGTTCCAGGATCTGTATATACGCTTCAGCATTGACGGTGCCATTGCAGATGTGCAAGTCTCCCATTCCATGGCCATTAATACAGCCCCAGACCATGACAGATGGTGGTTTCTGTACCGAACGCCTGTAGCACGCGGGAATATCCTTTTCGTCTTTGGTCCGGAGTGTACGGCGTCCATTATTTCCGTAAACAATCGTAAAGGTTGATTCATCGGACCACAATATGTTCTTCCAGTGTGCTTGGGACCAATTGCGATGGGCTCGTTGGACCATATCAGACGGCGACGTTGCTGTCGTTTGTTGATGTATGGCTTCCGTTGTGCACAGTATAACTTAAGTTTGCATTTGTGGATGCACCGGCATACAGTATTCAACGATAATGTCTTCCCGAAGAAATCGCGGGCCCACGTGGCTATGTCCGTAATCGCAGCATTCCTATGCGTGACGCAGTGACGTCGGAGGATCCGAAGAGCTCGAGCATTCAGAATAGGTTTTCTACCTTGGCCTTTCCGAACTGTGATCTCACCACTATCTCGGTAGCGCTTGATAATATTATGTATTGTAGATGATGACAGGTTAAATCTTCTGGCTATTGCACGCTGAGAAACGTTGTTTGTGAATTCTTGAATGATTCGAACACGAAGATCTTCGCTAACTGGCTTGCCTCGACCCATCGTTCCGAATAAGTTACCTGAACGACGGATGGCAACTGTTATTTATACGGAATGTAGTACGACGTCATCATTCTAGATTATTCCCGAACAATTCAGAAGGTTCCACTACTAACGGCGCTTTCTACAACGTATGTCCCTACTATTTTGGAACGTGTTGCAACACCCCCATTCAAAATGAACGTCCCGGCCACGATACAAAATGTTTTGGTGCACACAGTATATTTATGTCATTTCATAAACGTATCTGCTATTTTGTATTCGCGAGAAAGTTTTGTTACATCATCCCTTTTTGTTTTTTCTATATATTTTGCACTGTCCCAACTTTTTTGGAAATGAGTATTGTATCTGAAGTAACACTTCAAAAGAATTAAGCAAAAAAATGGCGTGAAAGTAAAATAAGCTGTTTTTTTTTTAAATCGGAAATACGAAATTTATCAGAGAAAAAACTTTGCAGAACTTCATTTGACGATACCGTAGCATAAACGGAAACTCGATGAAGCAGTTTAAATATAACTTTCACAATAGGGAATCGTTTCAAAGGCCTTCGAAACTCTCATGAACTTCTCTTATGCTTTCAAACTTATGTAAAATTTTCATTTATAATAATGAAAACATTGTGCCTGGACTCCAGAAACGCTTTTTTTTAAGGCAGTTGTTCGTTACAGTCGTTGTTGCTAGTGGCTCTGGCAGAAATATTGACGGCGGATGGGGGTGCATCCAGAAGAGAAAGTGCCAAAAATATATTTATTGAAATATACTCTTTTATTCGTACTTTGTCTATATATTCTCTACTATGCTTCCTGTCGTTTATTTTATAAACATTAAAATGTGATTTTTTCCGCCTATGGATTTTTTTTCCCTTCCCCATTTATCTCATAAGCCAGGGAGGTGCAAATGCACCCCCTCCCCTCCTGGCACAACTCAATTCTTGGATATTGCTGCATCCATAGCCAACTAAAAGTATTTTTAGTTGGCTATGTGCTGCATCGATAAGACGTCCTCCACTTTCGCCCCTTCTACTTTCACCCCTTCCACTCTCGCCCCCTGCAAAAATACTTTTAAGGCCCACTTTCATAAAAAGACCCTGCAGAGAGGTTAACAAGTCAAATAGAAAACTAAGGATTCAGTTATTTAACTTATTAGAATACTTACCTAACCTAACCCACGAAATTATCCTTTTAAATTAGAGTTTTCCTTATTAGCTTTCCTAAAATCTAAATTGTTTAACTTTAGAAAACGAGTTAATGATTGTCTAGGTATGAAGACGTCATTTACAATAAAAAACGAAATAATTTTATTTATTTATTTATTATTTTTAAATGTGTTAACTTTATTTCGTTCTTCTTATTTATTTTTAATTATGAATCCCATAGGATCACAGACCACATTGTTACAATTCATCAATACACTAAAACAATTACACAAAACATAAGTACATTAACACATAAGTATATATAATATTTATTAAATCATTTATGTTTCATTCATTTAAGCTTCCATAGTTCGCACAGTAGTCGTTAGCCGTTAGGCACACGGTTTTCAAAGTACAATTTTTGAACTAGTACTACCCCGCGAGGACAGTAAACTGAAGTACCACTGTCAATGAATCGTTAACAAACGTTCGTGCTGTTTTGAAGAAAAATTAATCTATAATCATAATAATTATGACGTTATAGTGATACTACACTAATTAAAGAAGCATTTAAATAAATACAAAGTGTAAATCACTAGTGGTGGGCGATTCCCGATTCCGAAAATCGATTACTCGATTCCAGCTGTGTCAAAAATCGATTCCATAATACCAAATAATCAATCAATCTAACTTTTTTTTATACATTGTCATAATGTTTCTGCTTCACAATATGTTTGTTATCAAATAAAAATTCATGACTGGCTTCTTCTGTGTTTATTTTGCTACACTTTTAACTATGGAAATAAATTACAATAAACAGATTTAATTTTAATATTTTTAAAAATAGATTCAATTTTTCGCAATAATCGATTCCAGGAAACGATTTTGACCCTCTCAGATTCGATTCCAGAAGCGATTCCATTTTTTAAGGAATCGCCCACCACTAAAAACCACTTAAAACAATTGGGTGATTTGGCGCGTTATATTCAAGTTACTTGCGTATAGCCTTAAGGCCGTTTCCATTTAGCGTCGGTTCGGCGTAGAATAGGCGTCTGCGTCTTTTTTTGGAATTTTTGAAAAACGCATTCGTTTTCCAATTAGCGTCTGTTAAGCGTCTGCGTCGGTTCGGCGTCGGTCCGGCGTCGGTCACGCGTCGTTTCAAGATCTGGCATGGCTAGATTTTTAGGAGTCTTTTTCAGGCGTCGTTTTGATCTAGCCAATCAGGTGCGATCTACTTCGCTATGGATTCTGGGTAGTTGTCTTCGCCGATTCAGATGGAGAATCATGGCTGCCGTAGCTGCTGTTCGCCGACACGGGTTCTCGCGACTTTTCCTTCGTGAATTTATTAATAAACAGGTTATAAAAATTTCGTGAATCATTTATTTATTAAGTAAAAATGATATAGTAATAAATTCAAAGCGTGAACTTGACCGGAGTGGTTGATATCTTCTTTTTCCATCACCTTGAGAGAGCGACAATTGTTTGCAGCGACTTGACCAATCAGATCAGACCAGATGCAGGATAACTGTTGAAAGTCGCTAAATGGAAAACGGCCGCGCTCGCGTGCTAATCAGGGCGCGTCTCACAGGCGACGATTGCAAAAAGGACGCCGAAGCAAAAAGGACGCCGACGCTGAACCGACGCTAAATGGAAACCAGCCTTTAGCCTCTCTTCAGGGCCTTGATAAAATTTACAGGGCGACAGTGGATTTCCAAACGACTGAGAAGATTCACCATATAATTGCGCCGGGGCGAAAGTGGAACAGGCGAAAATTTAAGGGGCAAAAGTGGAAGGGGCCATCTTCACGGGCCAAAGCGGAGTGAACCAATTGTCCCTCTCTATCGACGTGGAAATTAAATGAACTATTCTAGCCATTTCTCGGTTTTATCGATGGTTCACTCCATTAAATGGAATTAAAAAATGAAAATGGACATTATTAAAAGATATCAACAAGCTCTTTGAATTTAAAAGCTGTTCTCCTATTTGGATTGACATTAATGATAGATAAATTAAATTGGATTAAATGAAAAATTGATATAAACATTAATATAAACATAGATAAAGGAATCGATGAGCACAGCTGCAGATATTCACAAAGGAAAACACGAATTAATATTTAGTGGCCCCAAAGACTTTGAATCACTAACTATTCAATCAGTATACGAGGGACGTTTAAATTTGACCTGGATTTTATTTTTTATAAAATCAGGAACTACAAACACACACACACACACACACACACACACACACACACACACACACACAAACATAGACACACATACACACGCACACACCTCTTCTTTCTCAAAGAACTCTCTTTGCTTCTCTATACATTTTTTTCGGCGTTCTGGGAGCCACCGGCGGGTGGCCGCGGGAACGATGCAGGCATACGTAGCTGGCTGCTGCCAACCCGCGGGCACGTTTTCTCCCGATTCGGACGACCCATCCGGATACCGGTTCTGTAGTAATCTTCAGGCTGCGGTCGAAACCACGTCAGGACAGCCTTTTTCACTTCCTCATTGGAGCCTTACCTCTGCCCTCCCAAGAACTCTTTCAATGGTCCAAAAAGGTGATAGTCGCAAGAAGTTGTTTCGAACTACGACGAATTGCGGGAATTTGAGGAGGCAATGTCACGCTGAACTTGGCCTGACCTCCTAAAATGTCTACCGTTACGACAGGAACCGATCAGCTAGTGGAAAAACCTCAGGTGGCGGCGTGCTCATTGCCATTAATAAAGCGTTTTCCTCCATGCCTATTACTTCTCATGTTCAACAAGTGGAACATCTCTTTGTAATTCTTTACCTGGACAACTCTTCCTACGTCATATGTGCTCCTTATATTCCCCCCTGTTCACCGCCTTCCATCTATGAAGTACATTTGAACGAGATCGAGAGAGTTGCTTCTTTTTACCCTATATCTGAGATTTGTGTCTTAGGTGACTACAACTTACGTGAACTCCATTTTGGTTGTCCAATAGTGATCTGCTCGACAGGAATTCAGTGTCCTTGCAAGGTAACATGCTAATAGATATGTTATACTTCTTAAACCTAACTCAATACAATCACTCAGTAAATAGTAACGACGTAATATTGGACCTTATTCTATCTACCTCTTTTGTTGAAACTTCAATCACAGCTGATCCTGTTTTATTACCCGATTTTCACCATCCCCCCTTATATGGAGTTATCCATGCCAGGCACTCATGTCCATCTATTCAATATGATTCCTACTCCTTTGATTTTAAAAATGCAGACTACGATTATCTTAATAGAGTTTTAAGCAATATTGACTGGTGTGTTCTTGATCAGCTTGACTTGCAAGCAGCCGTTGATCACTTCTATGGGCTGCTATATTCCATAATTAATGAACTTGTTCCCAGAAAGAGAATCTGTAACATGATTAACACTTTTCCAAGATGGTTCCCACCAGAATTAAGGAAATTAATCTGTGAAAAGAAGGATGCTCATCGTAAATACAAATCTTCCCATCTAATAAGAGACTATCTAAGCTTCTCTGATCTTAGATCCAAATGTAAAGCTCTTACTAAAAGTTGTTGCAACCAGTACATTTCATCAGTGGAAACGTCCATCGTAAGCAATGTCAGGTCTTTTTGGGGTTATATCAATGCTAAGAAATCTGATAATGACTTACCCTCATCCATGTTTTACAACAGTGCTATTGAGAACAATCCATTGGGCATTTCTAATCTTTTCCAACAATATTTTTCGAGTACTTTTGCAAATACTAATTTAAATTCTTATTCAAAGCATATCACCTATGACAGACATGTTGATCTGTCTAGTGTTCAAATATCAGCAGCACAAATTGAAGAAAAACTTAAAACTGTAAAAACTAATAAAAGCCCTGGTCCTGATGGTATACATCCTCTGTTTATACGTTCCTGTGGATCTAGCCTCTGCCTCCCACTCCTAATCATCTTCAATAAGTCTCTGTCTTCTGGTGCCTTCCCATCCATCTGGAAATCAAGCTTTGTTACCCCTATTTTTAAATCTGGTAATAAGAATGATATCACCAACTATCGGCCTATAGTTATCCAATCAGTTTTCCCCAAAATCATGGAATTCCTTGTACTGAAATCTATACAGGGGCAATTTAGGAATATCATTATCTCCCAACAACATGGATTCAGTAAGAGTAGATCCACCATTATAAATCTTATGACGTTTGAAAAGTTTATCCTTGACAATATGGACACACAGCTTCAGGTCGATGCAATTTACACGGATTTAGCCAAAGCATTTGATCAGGTAGACCACGATATATTGTGTCACAAATTAAAGGCACTTGGAATCACAGACCCGTTTCTGTCTTGGATTTCTAATTTTTTATCTTCCAGGCTTCTTTATGTTAGAGTGAAGCATTCTATCTCTGAAGCAATTAAAGTAACAAGTGGGGTCCCCCAGGGTTCCCATCTAGGTCCATTGCTATTCTTACTATATATCAATGATGTCAGTATGTATCTGAAGGACGCGCAGTTCCTTCTCTTTGCCGACGACCTTAAGCTATACTGCTCAATCAAGAACCTCAATGACTGCCATCGTCTACAGAATTCACTTGATTCACTTGTCTTGTGGTGCTCAGATAACAACATGAAGTTGAACATTGAAAAGTGTAAGGTTGTCTCCTTCTCCAGGAAGAAACATCCTGTGACCTTCACATACAACATTAAAAACAAACCCTTGCACTCTGTAGAACATATCAATGACCTTGGTGTCATCTTTGATTCCAGAATGTCCTTCGTGTATCACATTGACTCTATTTCTAAAAAAGCCAACAAAATGCTTGGCTTTATTAATAGACATACCAAATCCTTTACATCTATTTTGGCCTTAAAGACCCTATACTGCTCCCTAGTCCGTTCTAATTTGGAGTATGCATCCATTGTCTGGTCCCCACATTTCTCAAAATATATTGATATCATCGAGAGTATCCAAAATCGTTTCTTGTATATCGTTCATAGAAAATTGTGCCATTCTCCTACCTTTCCTAACTATGACAAACTCCGTAACCTGACGGGACTTGAAACCCTAAAAGTCCGTAGAGTTCGTACTGATCTTTTGTTTATTTATGACTTATGTAACTCAAATCTTGACTGTCAGCCACTACTTGAATTAATTCCCTTTAGAGTACCAGTTTACAGTACCAGATCAAATATGCTTTTCCATATTGAGAAGTCATCCTCATCCAGCAATTACATTCATAACGCTCCCTTCAAACGGGCCTTACGTAGTGTTAATGACCTTCTTACTTCGTTCGACCTCTTCCACGACAAAAGGAACAAATTGAAGTGTATTAACATTGCATTATAACTGATTTTTTTTCCCTATTGGACTATAACTGAGTTCTCTCATTTATTTATTTATTTATTTATTTTTTATTTTTTTAATTTCATTTGTGCTCATTATGTATCCAGTTCTTGAAATATTTATTTTACATTGTACCGTTCCTCATGTTTTATGATTTTCGAGTACTGCCTTAATTTGTGCATTTTATCGAAATTTTATTTTCTTTGTCATTATTATCCATTGAATTTTACCTGTTGTGTTCATCATCTTTTGATATTACGTTGTACCTTTCAGATTTTACTTATTTCATCCTTTTTTATCTTATTGATAATATCATTGTCACTGTTTATATTGATCATGTAAAAGGAGTATTCCCGTATAATTTGAATAAATTAAATTTGCATATCCAGGCTACACATCAGTTGACGACAATTTGCCAACGACTGCGTCCCTCGATCTCAATGAAATCAACCAGTCCACAGTTGATGACGAGCTAGACGGTCCACAGGAAGACGATGAAGAAGAGAACTCTGCTCCACTCCTTCCATCACTCTCCAAGTGCTATACAGTTCATTTCTTACTTGAGACAGGCACTTACTGCGACTGAATGGTGCCGAAAATATGCTCTTATATTTAGGTAGGATGGAGACCTTTTTATTGAGCAAATATAGACATAACCTGTTGAAACAGTCCACAATTGATAATTTTTTTTCAACACTCAAATGAGAAATGATGTTTAGGTACATTGATGACTGTATTTTAAACTTTCCTGATATGGTTCTATTTTCGTTCCATTTATTTTTAAAAATTTGTTTATTAAAAGTTTAATAAAAGTAAAGGTATAAAAATAAAGTAAAGTTTAATAAAGGTTTAAAGTTTTTAATTTACAATAGCTTAATTACAGTACTGTATTTGCTTAATTTTTATGTTCCTGGTATTTGTTTGTACTATTGTTTTTTGTTACTATTGTTTATCTGTACTATTGTTTGTTTACATTTACTTACAATTTGCAGTGATAGTATCGCCTTTTTTGCAAAATAATATCAAACGATACAGTGTGTACAAATTAAACATTCAAGATCGTAGCTCAGAATGACGCACTTACTGCTTAGCATAATTAATAATTATTTTTAATCCTTTGTAAGTTTGACAGATACTGAAATGAGATACTGTTTCCGTGTAAAGTTCTCACACTGTAAGGTGAAATGGAAGAATTAACTTTATCGCACTCAACAGGTAGGGATAGGTATGGAAAATTTTTTTTAATGCTCTAATTTTCTTAAACCATGGCACTTCAACAATGGGCTGCAACGAGCGGTTGCGAGCAGGCTTGAGTGAAAAAAAGCAGCTCACAGATCGCACATGAGGTTATAAATATACTATTCTTAAACGTCTGTACCTATTGAGCGCGATAAAGTGAGCACTTCCATTTCACCTTACAGTGTGAGAACTATCTGCATTTTTAATAATCGGATTTAGCCAATAAAACTTTCCTGCTAAAAATTATCGTGTATACGGCCTACGCTGAACTGTAAATATACTTATAATATGAACTAAGCTTAGTTTGACGACTTACTTTTTCTTTCACGAAGCATTTTCATCTCACCATGTCAAGCAAACTTCAACTGTGTACTACTCTGCCATCATCTTGTGAAGTAAATGTCATCTTAGCTTCATTGTTCATTTTCATCCCAATTAAATAGGAAGATGATATCGATACAGAAATTTCAAACAAACGAAATTGGGGGAGAAAAAAAAAAGCCAGCGATTGTTAGATTTGAACCCAGGTCTTGGTTGTTCAGACGCACGCAATTAACTTGAGCTCTACATTAGTCTTGAATCTTGAGCTCTATAAAGCTAAATCGATGAACATGGGAAATTGGCGTTTTTGTTTGCTTGTTGTTTGTTTGTTTTTGGATTTTCTAGTGAACCATTAAACCGAATTTGACGAACTTTTTTTTAATGGTCAGAATTTCATCCTCTGAATTCTTAAGTCTTATATGTTCCGGTTTGCAAGATGGAATTAGCATTTGGTCTAATTTGCATATTCAGGAATTGTCTGATTGGGTTATCAGATAGGTCATCCATTATTTCTTATTAGTCTGCATTGACAGATTTCAGATACCTCCAGTTATTCTGAAGTTATATGACCGGATGGATTACTCTAACTTCGATCCACATGACTCCGACTCCAGTGGAACAATTCAAATCAAACTAAATAATGAAGCAGGACACATCCATGACAATCTATGTATCATACTTTAACCATCTATCTCAAAGGAAGTTGAAAATATGAAGGGAACGGACGGACATCGCAAAATCAATGGGTAGTTTCATTTTTCCGCTAATTAATAAAAACTTAATGCACCAAGGAAGATATACGAAAGCAGAGAAGCTTTGAGTACAAGCAAATTAGCCCCCTTAAAAGCTGTACTAAAAAGTAGGGGATAAAAAGCGGGCTTAATAAATGAGGATATAAGTGGGAAATAAAGAAAGCGTAAAATAGGTGGAGTAAAAATATCCTCTTCTTTATTATCCCTTTTTAACCTCAATTTTTTTTTATTTGGTCAACGTAATGTCCCGGAAATTGAAAAGAACTCTCTATCTTTTCGTTTCTCATTTCCATTTGAATGATATATCACATGCCTGTTGTTGGAATTTGAAAAATATTAATATATTCGA
Source organism: Rhysida immarginata (assembly GCA_023313115.1). Classification (NCBI taxonomy): domain Eukaryota; kingdom Metazoa; phylum Arthropoda; class Chilopoda; order Scolopendromorpha; family Scolopendridae; genus Rhysida; species Rhysida immarginata. Next base: position 4,080 of record JAHWFO010031086.1, on the reverse strand, counting down.
AAGATCACGTGACTGCTACCCTATATTCTCACTAGGATAATATGCCGCATCAATTTACGCTCCTTTACATCCCAAATGTAGTCCGGACGGATCCCTGTGACTCCAACCCTACATACCAAATTCCAACTTAAGTCAAAAGGTGTTGAAAATATGAAGGGATAATTGGACGGACAAACAGACGGCCATGGTGAAAACAAATAATTAGCTCCATTCTTCCGCTACTTAATAAAGTATCTTTAAGGCCTATTATGTCAATGCGGTTGCCACATAAAGGCTAAAAGGTTATCTTTGAAGCGTCATTGCCGGAAATAGAGAAATGGCTGACACCATTTATCTCGTACTTTTATATTTTGTTATGTAAAACCATATCACTATGACTATGCTCTAGTGGCGTTTTTATTATTAACGTTTACAATATAAAAGATAGAATGCTGTATAATGAACCTCTATATATTATAGCGTCTCTAAAAATAATTCGAAATCATGATAGACTGTGCAATGAGAACTTTTAAACTCTTAATTTCGAAACAGAAACTCAAATGAAACTAAAACTCTTCAAGATCATATGTTGTATCATTATATTGGGCAACGTATTTAAGCATTTTTTCGGACTTGAGCTGATGATGATGGATCTTTAGCACATCGTTGCTTTTCACTCCACACACCAGAATTTTATGTTTCTCATCTTGACACTTAATCTTAATGGTGTCCAGATGACCTGTTGGCAGTGAAAACTTTTAAAATGTAATACAACAATGGAAAAAGGAAACTATGTTGATAATAAGAGGTTGGTGTGTTTTAAGCACGGTCTATAGATATTCATGGTCATCGAGCTCTATTGTTAAAATGAAGCTAAAGTTTCTAAATTAGTTCTCGGTAGGGGAGAACTCTATGGAAAAGTGGCGCTGCATGTAAAATCGGCCCAACTGCGCCAGCAGCGTTGCCCTATCGGCAGATAGAAACTTTACTTTCATTTTCAGTTTCAATGAAAAATTCTATCACGGATCACGGTCGGACTTAGTGCGATCTATGCGGCACCTGGCACGATCTGTTTTCCTTAGCTTCTCGAAAATGGCGCTCTGTTTTCCTTAGCTTCTCGAAAATGGCGATCTGCTTTCCTTAGCTTCGGAAAATGGCCGAAGCTCGACGACCATGAATATGTATCATAGTCTTTAGATAGTAGACGGTCATCCAACTCCACTGAAAAATGAAGCTAAAGTTTCTAGCTCCCGATAGGGGGGTAACTCAATTGAAAAATGGCGCTGCATGTACAATCAGACAAAAAACGCATGCAGCGCCGCCCTATCGTGAGCTAGAAATTTTAGTTTCGTTTTCAGTTTCAATGCAGCCGGAATTATTGTCATTATACTGCCGAAATTAATGTATTCTACATAATCTTAAAGAAATAATTGACAATCCAACTATTGAATGCATTACATAGCTCACTAATAATTTTGGACATCAACTAAATAAATAAAATAACTTTACAAATTAGGAAATTCAGATCACGCTAGGTGCCGCATAGAGCGCAGAAAGTCCATTGCTACTATGCGGCTCCTTGCGTGATCTGAATTCCCTAGCTTCCCTTAACAATGGAAAATGACGGGAGTTGTACGACCATTTACTTCTATAGACCATGGTTTTAAGCAATACCTCCTAAAGAGAAAGCCTCTGCACGGAAACGTCATTGATATTCGTATTTCTACCAATAATAAGCCCCGAATTTGCACTGCTGTGATGATGTAACAATGTATGACGGTTTCCGTGCAGAAGCTTTCTCTTTAGGGGTGCGTTCACTTATTCGTTCGGAGTCATGCTCCGAGTCAATGTGATCACGTGATCAGAGTACTAGCGTCATGGCTCAGAGTCAACACAACGACGTAACAATCGAAGACTTTGATCGTTATAATCATTTGCGTGCAGTATTGCCAATTTAGCCTTTTTTTCATGCGCTTGTCTTTTGTTGGACATTTTTAATAAAAATTAAACACTGCACATCAACCATCTACCATTCATTTAAAAATCTTCAATTCTCTTCAAAAACTCTCATCATTATTCATTGGCGAACTTGTTATTATTTATTCTTTTTATTTATTATTTCATCTTCTCCATTTATAAATGAGTATAGAATCATTCATTAATAAATAAACATATTATGCTACTTCGTAAATTAATGTATAATGCACAAAATATTGAAATGAGCTTTTAAATTGGACACATCCCTGCTAAATTGGCAACACTGCTTGTGAACGATTCAAGATATTTTTTCTCCTCTTCGCAACCTCCGGAGGCATCAGAAAAGCATGAGCAGTGCCCATGGCACTTTAGGTTATGGGGAACCTTTAACATTAAGTTATTTTTTATTAACAGGAATAAACAATAACATATTTTTTATTATTTTTATAAAAACAAAGTTCTGGTCATAATTGTAATTTTAATTTATTATCATAGAGACTAGGGTGGCCTTATGCGTAAAGATGGAACTGAGATTGAGCATATAAAAATTAATAATTATGCTGAAAAAATTGTCTTGAATCAAATTTTCGATCAATTTAAGCTAAATTTTCGTTTGTATCGTGCCAAGCCTACAACAATGGAAGGCTAACCAATTATGGTAGGCTATGATCGTGCACTTTGGAAAGATAGAGGCGGCCATGTTGATAGTTAAACAACGTATGCGCCAGCTTGGAAAAATAAAATCTTTTCTTGTTTGTGTGGTTGCCACGGCTCCTAACAAGCGCGCTCGCAAACGATATCTCATTGTAACAAAATTAATCATCGTTGAAGTCACAACTTTGTTGGCACTCTTCATTGTTGCGTCGTCTTTCTCATTAAATTTTTTGACTCCGATGTCTCCAGCTTGAAAGCAGGAGTTAAGGGAGTTAACCCGAGTCGCACTCCAAGTGAATAAAGAAACAAACTCCGAAAGACTCCAAGCGTACCCTGATCAAAGAACGTATAAGGATAAGAAGGAAAGGCTCGCGTAGACGTAAGTGGCGCCGCCCAAGTCTGGCGGGAAAAGTGTGTTGCAGAGAAGACCCCGTTTGATGATCGGGCAGCTTTTATCACGTGATATAAACACAGCCTTCACTTCTTATCCTTATACGTTTTTTGATTGTTTGTGCTGCTATAACAATGCATTTCAGCGCGGCCTCAGCTTATCACATATCTTGCGCGTGTGTTGCTAAGGGTAAAACAATTGTCAAGCAAATCAACTTATGGCCACAAATGTTATTTTATCCTGGTCAGTAGGAAACTGTGAAAAGGATAATGATGAACTTTTATTGCCAACTTGAATTCGAAGCAGTTGCAAAGTCTTCTTTTGACTCAGTTCCAATAACTCTAGACACTGAAAATCCAAATTTATTTGAAACAAATTCGGCTGCATGCGTTGCAGGTTTTTTAGCCAAAAAAAAAATTCTTGAAAAAATGAATGCATTGACTGCAATTGATTTTTTTTTCATCTTTTCCACGGTCTAATTTTTTGTGGTGTCTGCTTTTAAATCACTTTTAAAAAAGTAAGTGAATAAAAGTCATGTTCAAATAAACATTTGCTTTCTTTCTAAAATATATTACAAATTACAGAATTTAAAAAAAAATTACCAGGTTTCATTATAAAATAATCTTATGGAATAAAATAATTCTACTTTCAATATAATAAACCGTGTCAGAAAATAAATGAACAATAATTTAATTTAGCATTTTTAAACTAAATAAAAAAAACTTCAATGAATGCAGGTATAACAAAGCATTTGCTGCCCTCTTTGACATGAGCGAGAGCTTCTCTGCATACCATTTTCCCGCCAGGCTGTGGCGGCGCTAGGATCTACAAACTTACACTAAATCAAGTAGAGCTTTCATTCTTTTCCTTAACGTTCTTTGCCCTGATATTGGAGGTCAAGGGAGTTAACTCCGAGCGAAGAAAGAAACGGAGACCAAATGACTCGGAGCAAATAAAGAAACGGAATCCGAATGACTCAAGAGTCACGGGAGTCACTCGTTGTGACTCCAAGTGAATAAGTGAACGCACCCCTAGGAGGTGTTGTTTTAAGGCGATAACAATGAACCTGACGTAATAAT
>JAHWFO010031084.1:0-10241 GCA_023313115.1 Rhysida immarginata | reverse complement strand
ATAATAATAATAATAATAATTCTTCTACCCACGATTTCAGGCCTACTTCATATCGTTTCTCTCAATGATATAAAATGAGTAGTGGCAATGTATTCCTTGATTTATATTTATTGATGAATTTATCCATGAATTCACATCCTATTAATTAAAAATTCACTCAGATAGCGATTGAGCATGAGCGTTTATCGACAGTGGCGGATTGAACCACTGGGACACCGGGAAAAAATCCCGGTGGGCCGGACGGATGCCATTATTTTCTTGTGGTTGAGGGCCGCTTTCACCGATTATTCCCAGTATGATTTGGACTGCAGTTCTGCCCATGTTCATCGATCAACATGAGCACTGCATTTAAAAACTTTCCGCCCTTATCGTTCTCACTATTCACGTTCTCATCGTTCACGACACGACCAACATTATCAACTTTAAAATCTAATCATGTTCAAGCACGCCTGATCACTTTCGCTTTGCAATAATGGCCGACAGTGAAAGCGTATACCACCTCGAAGTATATTCCCAATGTGTTTATAGTTTTGTAATGAATCTGAAGGCACAAAACACGCCAGGATACAGTCTTTTTAGGATAAACCTTCCCTTTTAGGCGACAGGCACTCGCTATTCAATGGCCAACTCCCGCAGCCCGCTTATGATTGGCTATGGTGAAAACTGGAAACGAAATTTGTCTTTGAGAAGAAACAAGCTGCCTGTTGGTGTATTTCTTTTCTGTTTTTTAATTAAAATTTCTTATAGCCGAAAGGTAAGGACGAAGGAGCTGAAGAAAAAGCGAAGATTGTTTTATATATTTTATTTTTTTTAATTTTTCTCTTAGATTTCGAATTTTCTTTAAAGTTTCGTTTTTCTCATACGTAAATTTTTGCGTTTCAACACTCATATTTTTCGTCATAAAAGAATAAATGCATTGAAATCTAATAAACCCCACCAGATTATAATATCGGATAATAAATAATTACGCTTAAAACAGAAAGTTTAAAAGCATAACAAGTTTCTGTGGCAATTAACTCTTATTTACTGATAGGGCTTTTATCTCGATGCTCGGGGTTGACTACCAAAAAATTTCATAAGCGCGTTCGGGGCTAAATGGTCACGAGAACGTTCAAGGTGTTAGAAGCACCAGTATTATATATTATTATTATAAGCAAGAGCACGGTGGAATATATCTCTACCATGAGCAAGAGTATTTTTCAAATTCACCAAAGCGACGTGCAAGCTATACAGCAACTTTTAAACTAACAGCCAAGATTGAAAAGGCCAAAGAGCAATCGTGCAGCAGCAAGGCAGTTAGGACTCGACGAAAAATGTATTCGGCACTGGAGAAAATGTATGCAGAAATATATTAAATGTACGAAATTAAAAAATTTTTCCCACTGAAATGCGTATTACTTTTTTTGAAGCATATAAGAAAACTGATTTTAGATTACCGATTGCATGTGTGATGGAGGGGGCGGGGTGTAGTCAATCGGTTGCCGTGGTGTAACTGTTGGAGATTTTACATTTTTGTTAAATTTTTGCTGCAGCGGCCTATAAGTCGCAGCGGAGTTACTGCCGAAAATTACGATAATTGAAATCAAGATGAACTACATAAATTCTTTTGAGAAAATGTTCATGTAACAGATGATTCCTCATATTTTTAACATTATTAATCTTACAGCAAAATCTAATGCACGTTTTATGTTTTGCATGAAACGGGATTTTCTCTGTGAACAAGTGTGACACAGTGTGATAATAATAATATATTGTAGAAGACAAGATATTTTTTGCATGTTGAAGATTTCTTGCAAGATGTTATTTGTAATAGAGTCAAGCCAGACCCCAATTCTACATTCTCTAATGTAAAGGCCGCTCCACACTCTCGCGAGAAAGCGAGAACAACACAAGAAGCGTGAATGTGGAACCGATTCTTGGATTCTCGCCTGGTTCTCTTCTCGTTCTCGCGGGTTCTCCGATTTTTGTCGGTTTTTTACCCGCGACAAAGGAGATGCGAACGCGAGAACAGGTGGCAACACTACAGTTCTCGGCAAGATTCAAGGTCGAAATTCTCGCAGAGATTCTCACGAGAGTATGGAGTGGCCTTAAGCCTAAGATTCTCTGATGTTAAAGCCATAGCTGCAAATACCGTGTGCCAACACTTCCTGGAGCGAGTAGTTAGCAACTTAGGCCCCCTTACACTATACACTGGAGAGCCAAAACATTATGACCATCACCACATTGGGGAATGAACTCATCTGGATCACGTGGAGGGCACATAATTAAGTGGGAATGGTATTTAACTGCTGCTGAAGAAGGTAAGGAATCAGTCTTGCACTTAATTTTGCGAGTGATGGGAAAGGCTGCTGATCTAAGCGAATTTGATAGAGGGCAGATAGTAATGGCCCAAAGTCTTGGAATGAGTATCTCCGAAACTGCACGACTGGCAGGTTGTTCAAGATCTGCTGTTGTTAGTATTTTTGCAAAGTGGATAAATGACGGTGAAACAGCAGTAGACGCCAAGGTGTTGGATACCCATGTGTCATCAAAGAAAAAGGGCATCGGAAACTGTCCTGTTTGCCAAAGCAAGATCGGAGCCAGACAGTGGCTCAGCTGACATCCCAATACAATGCAGGTCCAAGTGCAAGTGTTTCGGAACACAAAGTTCAGCGAGCACTGCTGGATATGGCCCTGCGCAGCAGATATCCCACTTGTGTGCCTCTGTTGACCAAGCGTCATTGCCAACTACGCCTACAGTAGGCCCGGGAACATCAAGACTGGACCATGGATAAGTGGAAGAGAGTTGCCTGGTCGGATGAATCACGATTTCTTATTCATCACGTCAATGGTCGTGTCAGGGTATGCCGTCTTCCAGGAGAACAGTTGCTCCCTGGGAAGTTTGAGCATGGAATTTTCTGTATCAAAACTACATTTACAATATTTGAGGTCGGTTCCTCGCACCACAACAAAAACATAGTCCATATTGTGACACTTGATGTCAGTTTGTGTTGTTTGTTTGCCCTGTTGTTGGATATGGTTGCTGAATTGCGTTACCATAAAATCGTGAGTGGGGTGGCTCAGTAACCTAAGTGGTGTTTTATACACCGAGTTTTTTTTTTTAATCTATGGGTTTCGTTTTAACTGTTAGCATTTTATTAGTAAATTTTGTTGGTATTAAATAAGCATTACGAGTGATTTTCTCATCTCCCTTTACACCAGGTCCAAAAATCCTTATAGGCTATCTCCTGCGTGGTTGCCCAGTGCTCAGCCGATCTTATGAGATCCGCCCACGCAGGAGGATCACAATATAAACATATGTCTGAAAATCCTTAGAACCCCTCGCCAGCTATTATTATAAGGAGGCTTAAGATTACTGAGTTAGCAATGGTGACTACCTTCTTCAGAAAACATCTACACAATGGTATTTGCAGCTATGGCTTAGACTTACATCAGAGAATGTGGAATTGAGGTCAGCTTGACTCTGTTGTAAATACCATCATGCAAGAAAACTGCAATGTGCAATCCGCAAAATTATTACATTTTGATCCTGTATTTCATATTACAATGAAAAGCTAAAGACATGACAATTTTATTTTGTATGGATGCTTATTAATATTATTTTTAAAGTTTTGGGATTAAACAGATTTTCAGATTAACAGGACTTATTAATAAGAAACAGTTTTTAAAACTTACTTGAATTGCAGGAATGAAAGTGAAGAAACCAAATGTTAAGATCGTTAATTCAGTGCAAAGGTTTTTTGTGATTGACCAGCCTTCTTTGCTTAATCCTAAAATATTTTAGCCAATAGAGCATCAAGAAAACTGTAAATAAGTAGTGGAAATTAAAATTAAAAAAAAAAAAAAAAGAAAAAATGCCATAAATTTTGTTACCTTGAGCAACCCTGACTTTAACATCTAGATGGACTGGAGTTGATACAACTGATTTTGTAAGAACAAGTATATTTTCCAGTCCTATGATGACAACCAAATACGGAAAAATCTCTCTTAAAAAATGAAAATAAAACAAGTTAACATCCTCAATTGAACTGCTCTTTTACTATAAAACAAATAGTAGCAAACCCATTCTTTACAAGTAAAATATTGGCAAAACATACTTTAAATAAATTTCTCCTGACTTGAGTGTAAAATTTAACCCAAACCGAGTGCAAATGCCAACAGACATGCAAAGTGATGCAAGAACAGTCACTACAGCGCTGAATGCCATTCCAAGTTTAGATTTAACAAGTTCTATTTTACCTGCAAAAATGAAAGAGCAATTTTAAATAAATAATATGCTTAAACTGAAATATTATAAATAAAATTCTAAATTAAGATTACAATTTCAATATCTTACATAATCTACAAAGAAAACAAGATACACCGTTGATTTTTATAATCCAACTAGATAATCCAAATAATAAAATGGTAATGTCATAATATAAAGCAATTTTATAAAGAAACAACTAGCTTTTCTAGCTTAAAAATTCATTTAAACTGTAATTAAAGTCATTTAGTAATTAAAGTCAAATTTTATCTAAAAATCAATTACAATGTGCAAGAAACTGTTACTCTTTATTTGCTTCCTAAATAAAAAATATTATTTCTGAAGTAATTTTATGTTCTGATGATAAAAATAGATGAAGAAAATGTTGAATTGGTTTTTGATTTTTAGATACTTGCAATTACATCTTTGCAATGCATTCTATGCTATAGTGAAAATGAAAGTTTGAAAATTAAAAGTCCCTCAGGAAGTGCTCTGATTATGTCAGACTTCCATTCTTCGTGATGAAGTGTTCTTCATGTTCATCACTCAAAATATGCAGATGTTAAGGAAAAAGTAAGGTTGTTAATGCAGAAAGCGTATTTTCAACAACATGTAATATCTCAGGAATGTATTGTCCACATGTTCATTAAAGTTTGGAAAATTGTAATTTGTTAAGTTAAATTCACAAGTAATGAAGATACATCAATGTTTTTTTCCATCTCTTTGAAAAGACTATAAAAACATTCATTCTTTAGCAGTTTGTATATTTGCAAGTCAATGAAAATGGCTTACTTAATTCTTGTATTGTTAACTTTCAAGTGACAAGCAACAAATCAGATCTCCTGATTCCCAAGCAAGCATATCAAATGCAAATAATTGTGACATTTGTTGAGGAGATGGGCAAGGTAAGTAGAGTATAAGGTATGCTCGATCGGGCCGTTTCTCCCGGTGCTCACGATATGGCGGAGCATCGATGACGTCAGCCAGAGCCCGAAAAATGTAAACCCTCGATAGACGCACATGCTTTAAAATAAAAAAATCAGATCAAACTTTGCAGATGATTTTTAATAATGGTTGGAACACATTACACAGTTGAAATATGCAACAACTATTCCAGGAAAACAAAAATAATCCATGTATAAATAAAAAAATATTTTAAAAAGGATTACAAACTTCGCTTTATGCATTAACATCATGGACTGAGCATCTGCCTAGTGAAGCCATCGCCGAAATGGCTACAATGCGTCACTGAAATAGATGAACAATCCTTTCAAATTCACGGAAAAAACAATTTCTCCACATACGAGGGGGTTATGTTAAGACGCAATTTAATACTTCTTTTATTTCCTCCATATTTTGCATATTTTCCTTATTATCATTATCAATGTTGTCGTTATTTATTGTGGAGAAGTGCTTCATTGTCGTCGCTTATTGCCAAGAGATGGCGCCATGATGTTTCCTTCGTTTGCGTGTGTACTTCATTTCTGTATGTAGCCGTTGTTATTGTTGTATGTTAGTTCGTTTTCTTGCAATGAAGAGCCTTCCAATCAACATGTTGCTTGTTTTATGTCGTTAATAAACAAAGTATTTGATTCTTATGATGAATTTGAAGCCACATATATCGGCTCATCAAGAGCTCATCTTTATGTGCTCTTGGCTTATGCATCCTGGTGTTTCGTTTCGTTATCGGCAATCCTGCAATGCCTTACATAGTTTTAAACGTAATTTTAACAATAATATATTTTTTAAACGTGTAATGTAAATCATTTCCGATACTTGAACTATGCGTGAACTGATTATGAAATGAATCAATCTTGGAAACATAAGCGAATGCTCGTGAAAGGTCTCGAAAAGGAAATTTGCGCGGTTTCTCCATAGCTTTCAAGCAAAACAAGAGTCGCATTCGGGCTCTAGCTGACGTCACGGAGCTTAGCCAATCACAATAAAAATCGCGATCGAGCATACCTTATACTCCTCTTACCTTGGGAGACGGGTACATAATTAACATAAGCTTTTATATTTTTTTCTTACTTACAAACACTTAAGTACAACAAGCCTCGGGCATACACGCTTCATAATATGCGAATTCATAGATCTACGAAAATTTCATTGGAACTGAATTTATTTGCATCCACAATTTTTTCGCATATCTGCAAAATTCTGCGAAAAAATACCACTGTTTTTATTAAGTATTTTTAATGTGTGTTTATGTATTGGCTAGCGCAAAAAAAAAACGTGTTAGAAAGTTTTTGTCTACTGTGGTTTAATCGTATGCCGTAAATGATTTTCCTTGTGAAACTATTCTATTGCAGGTCTAAACATTCTATAGCTCCTATAGCTCACTCACTGGTGTCTCTTATTCATTTCATAATGGAAGCACTAATGTTGGAACAGGGTGTGTTTACTGTAAAGAAATTTTTGATGTGGGTTTTTGCACCGTACCGTAATTTTGTTCCATGGTGAAACGTTTTGAAACGACCGGTTCATTGTTAAACACTACCATTTTGCTATCCCAAAGTTTTCTTTATTGTGTACAAATGTTTGACAAAAACACCGGGTAGTGCAAAAAAGGTGTTAGAAAGTTTTTGCTATAAATTCTTGCAATCAAATTTATGCTATAACAGACATTCTAAAATTTAATGCAGAAGGTTTTCAAAGTGATTTCCATCTGCTGCAATCAGTGTGTAGAGCCTTGAATTGAATTCTGTGGTGACTCTCTGAAGAACATTTTCATTGTGAGGCTGGTCGTCCCGAGTGGCCCTTCCTGGAATCATGTACTGATCCGGTCGTTTCAAAATGTTTCACCAATCTGTAAACAAATAGAATACAAGATTGAAAAAATTACAATGATTAGATTACAAGAGGAAAACAAAACCAATAATTAGCTCTTATAAACGGAAACTCTTATATGCGGCTTCAAGAGTGTTGTGACGGGAACGGCGTGTGGATCATTTACCCCAGTTAATAATGCTGCTCATGGCGTCAAGGACCGGGTTACGTTCAAAGTTTGGGTAACAGGGTCCTCGACGCCGTGAACATCATTATGATCCACACGCTGTTCCCATTTACAAGAGCTTATTATTGAATTTGTTTTCCTTTTGTAATCTAATTATTGTAATTATTGATTTAAGGAGTTTAAATGATTGATTTAAATTTAAAATGAGTTCAGTCTCCTTATAATGGGGAAAATCGTGAAATAATAAAAACAAAATTAAAATTCAAGTCACCAATCTTGAAGAAACTTGGGAGATGAAAGAAAACTCAAGGATGTAGTCTATTGAAGATGTTGTTGATGGTAGAAATAAAACCAGTCTATTGAGGATGTAGATGAAGTTCTTATGCAGATAATGTTGATAATAGGGGAAAACGATAATCTTAAAGTACAGATGAAATTTTGAAGGGTTGATCCAAATTTTTGGGATAAATTTCATATAAAAACGTTTTCGAGAATTTTTTTCTTCTTCTTCTTCTTCTACACAGCCAGCATCTCTCAAGAGAATGGAGACTAGCTGATGGAACGCACAATTACTGGTAATAGTCAGTTACTGGGAACAAGTTGCTAACGGGGCTTCAACGGACCCAATATCCTGTCGAATAGCCCAGAGCTGCATAAGAAAGAAGTAAGTAGTCGCATCACAGCACGTTTGTCACGAGGCTTCAGGTGGGCGGCAAGGAGAGTATTTTCCAAGGAGAAAGCGATACCTCGCTTTATGAGACCGCAAGAAAGCAGGGCCCTCTGTCAACAATAGACGGGACAATTCATGATTACGTGATTCACAGTTTCTTGTTCCCCACACGAACAACGATCAGATCGAACTACATTAATCTTAAATAAATAATGGTTAAGCGGTACATGGCCAGATCTCAATCTGAAAAGCAGAGAACGCTGACTCGAGGTAAGCCATTTAGGAGCAAGACGCTTGGTGCTGACTATGTTCGGAAAGAGCGCCTTGTAGTGGCCGCCTCTCGCTTCCGCTAACCAGTTCTCGTTCCACAAAGCGGCAGCGCACCGGAGAACACGCACCTTTACTACTGAGGCATCAATATGAGCAGAAACAGCAGGCTTATGCCCCGTTCTCCCCCAATTTGCCAACCTATCAGCCATTTCATTTCCCCGAATACCTTTGTGGCCAGGGACCCACATAAAAAGAACACAATAGCCAAAGTAATAGAGCTGCTGGAGCAAGTCAACCACGTAGCCCAGTTGGTTATTAAAGAACCACTTGCCGCTGGTTAGGGCTCGCTGAATGGAAGAGATAGCACCAAGAGAATCGGATAGGATTAAATAACTGTCAATTGGCAGAGAGGAAGTAAGTGAAAGAGATTTGTAGATAGACATAAGTTCGAGTTGGAAAGAACTGGTCGCCGGGGTAATTTTTTGGGAGATTAATTTCAAACCCTTCGAGTAGACACCTATACCTCCATTACAGTCAAGGGGGGAGAGAGAGGCGTCGGTGTATATTTTCCGAAAAGAAGAAAATTCATCTCTAAGATATGCATCGAACTGATTGGAGCACACAGTAGGTAGGCTAACAGGCACTAACCAATTGGGGGGAGGAGTCACAACGACGGCCGGTGGATTCACCCAAACTTGTCTTAAAGTAGTAGGTTCACAGGGGTAAAAGTGACCACAATCAAACTTTTTAAGTAAGTTTGTCGCAAGAAGGCGGAGGCGGTTTGACCTTAAAAGGGACTGAAGGGACTGACAAAGGGAGTCAAACGTGGTATCCTCTGTTGAACTTTGCAAAGATTGGCAGTAGGTGAAAAACTGTTGGACAATTGAACCTCCCACCTTAACGGGGGGGGGGGGGGGGGACCCCTTTTTTGTTAAAAAGCAGGGGACACGGGGAAGAGATGACAGCGCGCAAGCACCTTCTCAAAAGCTTTCTCTCAAAGACCATCAGAGAGTTTACACTCGACTTGGGGGCAAGTAGCAAAGGTAACGCCGATTGATCCGTGATCTTTACGAGGGTAGGGTTCAAGGAGGAAGACTCGCCCCACGGGGGCCCCCACCTTGACTTAATAACCAAGCTTAATCGGGCTAAGCACTTAGATAGATTTCCCCTAAGCATACCAACGTGACTCTTCCAGTTAAGCCTGTTGTCTATAGTCACTCCGAGGAATTTATGAATATTCCTATTAGGAAGCCTGGCACCGTGAAGAAAGACATTTGAATTTTTTTCTCATCATCAGTTGATTAAATATTTGAATGTTGAAAACAGTTGAAATAAGAATTTAACAATTGATATAAAGGTGATGAAGTTAAGTTGATTGTAATTGTTGGTTATGATTGTTGGCTATTGTATATTAGGGTGATTGTTGTTAAAAAGTAGTGTCCATTTATTGTTTATTTCTATTGATGGTTTGGCTAAATTTTTGTTATTTGTAATGATATTTATTGTTTCTTTAATTAATCTTTTTTTATAATTTTCTTCTTTTCCAATGATTTTTGTGTTATTCCAATCTGGTGTGTGGTTTTCTTTGATACAATGATTTACTAAATGGTTGTTTTTGTCTTTGTGGTGAAGTACTCTTTCATGTTCTTTTGATCTTATTTTTAATTGTAGTTTAGTTTGACCTGTGTAGATATGTTCACAATTTTTACATGGTATTTGATAAATTTTATTTCTAGTGTTCCATTAAAGTTTCTTCAAGATTGGTGACTTTAATTTTAATTTTGTTTTTATTATTTCACGATTTTCCCCATTATAAGGAGACTAAACTCATTTTAAATTTAAATTAATTATTGTAATTTTTTCAATCTTGTGTTCTATTTGTTACCTCATTTGTTCATTCAAAAATACTGTAAGCTACTTCTTAGCCCACCAATCAACAAGAACCAAAGGTCTTCTGATTGGTGGACATATACCATATATTCGGTGGTGGGAGCTGACTTGGTCGTAGTCGTTCCCTACCCTGATGATCAGATTATCTCAAAACGCGTACGTTCATTATTAAACACTACCATTTTGCTATCCCAAGGTTCTCTTTACTG
>JAHWFO010031080.1:0-10471 GCA_023313115.1 Rhysida immarginata | reverse complement strand
CTTTTATTGATTTTTAATGACTTTATATTCATTATAGAATTAAGAATTTTAAAATCTTTCCTTTTTTTTCCATAGTCACCATTGCGAAAGCGATTATTAGGTTCAAACTCGACTACTCAATAGACTATATTAAAAAAATTCCACTTCTTTTTACCAATACCATGTAAACATGAAATATGACTTTCTGAATAGACTCACTTATAAATAAGTTAATTATATCGCGATGGTGACCATCAGGACTACTGTATGATATTAGGTCACATGAGATATATCACGATGTATTTGTGGAAAACACAAACATATTTTTATGGCTGAATATCTTACGAAGACTAACTTTTAAATAACGAGGTTAAATCGTTATATAAGTTGCAAAATGAAATACTTCAAATTCCTCCAATGTGAAATTGTGCTATGAATTTCGCTCGTTGCAATGATCCTTTACGCAAGTTTCGGTGGCACCATAATCGTGTAGCATATACAGGGTGTTTATTAATTCCATTGCCAGACTTGGAGAGGTGGTAGGGAAGGTCAAAACTAACAACTATTCAGAATACCATTTTCCCCATAAAAACGTTTTAAACGAGTTAAAAAAGGTGTAAAAAAATCCCGACAAACACCTGTGAATGCTGCACTGCACGGCACTTGCAGAGCTGCATGCAAAGCAGAAAATTAGCAACGAAAGCACTAATTGGTGAATCATGACATGCAACTCTGGACAGTTTATTTGTTCAAATGCACAAACGGTCATTACAATATTACATTGAACAGTTACATCAACTTTTCGAAGTGGCGACCCTGGGCTGTGCGACAGAACATGCAACGGAGATTCTAGTCTTTACTGAATCTATTGCTCTCAGCTCGTCAACACTGGCTACTGGAGTAAATAAGCCAGGCTTTTCAAATGATCCCATAAGAAAACGTCCAGCGGCGTTAAATCCGGTGATCTCGGTGGCCAGGTAATGGGGCCACCTCTACCTATCCAACGTTGAGGGAAGGATTGATCGAGAAACTCACGCACGGCCCTGGTAAAATATGCTAATTTCCTGCTATGCATGCAGCTCTGCGGGTGCCGTGCAGTGCAGCATTCGCAGGGATTGGTCAGGATTTGTACTCTTTTTTTAACTCGTTTACAACGGTTTTTGTGGAAAAAATGGTATTCGGAAGAGTTGTTAGTTTTGACCTTTCCTATCCCTCTCCAAGTCTGGCAATGGAAAATTAATAAACACCTTGTATATAGTGCTAGCAGTCACGTTCTCGTGTGGTGGTGAATCATTCGAGTCTTAAGTGAGTAAGATGGCGGGTGTTAGGTGATTGCACCCGTGATGAACAACGAGCCGTAATTCGATTTCTGTGGGCGTAGGCAAATCTGCTGGGCAAGTATTTCAACTTTTATTTCTATGCCATTTTGCGACTTATATATTGACTTACCCACGCAGTTAGTAAAATACATTTAAAATGACTTTTTTTCAAGATACTATTCATGTATACAAAATACCAAATTACCTTTTAAATTGTGGATATCAGTAACATCACAGGAATCCTAAAAAAAATCTTTTTCTCACAACTTTAATTCGGCATTAATATGCATATTTCAATATCATTTGGTCTTCTTTCTTAGCATGACTAAATAAATTGCAAACTAAGCAGGCTGTATTTTACAAATTGGCCAACAACATTTATTTTTTTTTTGGTTCACGGATTGAAAGAAGGTGATTTCGGTATAATTTTGAAATTTCTTTAGCATGCGCATTTTTGAGATAAAGTGAAATAAAATTTTTATGTTTTTCTATAAAAAATAATACCACCAATACTGCATTGAACTATCGTTTATTCTCTTTTATTATTAATGCACATATTAACATAATTTGCGAACGTATTCTTGAAATAATACGGCTTGGTTGGGTAATGGCTGATAACGAGTTGGAAACTGCATTCAACCCAGTGAAACTAAGAGCTTGGAAAGCCCAGGAGGCTTTAGCGCACGGACTCTTGGGAAAGGACAAGCAACCCAACTACACCGAACTTATTGATGAGCTTCTGCAAGCATTTCATAAATGTAATATGTCACTAAAGATTCATTTCTTACATTTCCGCCTGGACTTTATTTCTTGCCAACCTCGATGAACAAGGAGAAATTTCCCACTAGGAAATTTTCTACCACGGAGCGAAATGGAACTTAACGTTCTTACTATTGGTGGTCCCTCCTTCGGGACCTTCCAGATTCTATATACGAAAGAAAATTCTCGGCAAAACGGGTATAATATCCCTAAACCTGAATGTTTAACTGTTTGCCGCATTTCAAAACATATTTGAAATTACTTAACAGGATATAGTGTTTTACGTAATATGCATATCTTGCGAAATAGGCGTGGAAATTGGAAATTTTTATAGCGATTTCTAAAGTTGATATATTATAGAAAAAGTTTTTCTTTTTTTAATCAGCATTATAAATACTACAAGTTACACCTAATTTGGTTCCGTGAGAATTCTGGCTGATGACCGAAGTGTGAGTTGGGACATCGCTTTAAAAAACATTGCCTTTTCACTTTGTTCAGTACATACAGTGCTGGAAAACGAATTAGCAAATGAAGTCCTCCTGTCCATACCAAACAAAGGAAACTACTTACAGTGGGAAAAAGAATTTATTTGGAATCAAGGGCATCTTGAAAGATTTCCTACAAAAAAATAACATCAACATCACTTTATTATAAAATTTACAAGAAAAAAAGAAATCTGCCCATGGGAAACTGAATTAGCAAATTCTAACAATAATTCAGAATAATGGCTAAATATTTTCTTCTCGTTGATGTTAGTAATCAGTTGACCTTCCCTTTCGTTAAATTACTTGCTTGATTCGTTTGGGCATTGACAAAATCAAATTCTGCAGTTCCTTCTGTGGAATTTCAGCCCAACATTCTTTGATGGCAGCAATCAACTCACTTTTAGTGTGATACTGCTTCCCTTTTCCATACACACCCCTGACTAAAGATGCCCACAGGTTTTCCTGTGGAATGAGATCAGGGCTAAGGCTTGGCCACTTCAAAACATTCACTTCGTTCACTCGAAACCACTCAATTGTTGATGCAGCTGCATGTGGAGGTGCATTATCCACTCTGCATGAGCAAGAAGGGATCCAATAGGCAGCAAATGGTCTCCAATAAGATCTTGGTATTGATATTGATTAATTTGACCATCAACAATCACAATTTGTGTTGTGCCATAGTATCCAAAACCAGCCCATACCATGACTCCTCCTCCTCCACTCTGACGGTGCATTAGATATTCTTTTTCATCACCTCTGAGGTCATGCCAGTACATTGTTGAGTCCGGACCATCCAATGTGAAGCGTTTCTCATCAGTGAATACAACTTGTGTCCACTCCAGATTCCAGGATTCATGCTCCTTGGCCCACATCAGTCGTGCATCAAAATGTCTCTTTTTCATTGCAGGTTTTCTTTTAGCTTTAGTTCAAACTAAATGGGTATTGGCTTTCAAAACAATACGGATGATTCGAGCACAGACATTTGATTCCAGTTGTCTAACAATTTCACCCGAACTCATCTTATCACGTTTGGCTAGAAGGATGATGTGTCTCTTGTCACGTTCTGATAATTTGGATTTTGATCCTCCGTGCTTTTTATTCTGTCCAGATTCAATTTTTTTATGTGTCGTGATATTGCACTCACTCCAGTTTTGGCTGAAATTTCCTGTAATTTCAATCCACATTCTCTATAGGCCATAATTTTGCCACTTTCCTCTGAGTTTATGTCTTTACACCTTCCCATCTTGGAAATATATAAAATAATTGGCTTACCAAATGTAAATAAGATGGCATGGTCCATTATTGAATTATGGAGAGGTCTACAAAATTTTTATCAGTTAGTTTTATTAGGTAGGTTTCAAAATTTCTTAGAGATGTTTAAAATTTGCTAATTCAATTTCCCATGGGCCGATTTCTTTTTTTCTTGTAAATTTTATAATAAAGTGATGTTGATGTTATTTTTTTGTAGGAAATCTTTCAAGATGCCCTTGATTCCAAATGAATTCTGTTTCTCACTGTAAGTAGTTTCCTTTGTTTGGTATGGACAGGAGGACTTCATTTGCTAAATCATTTTCCAGCACGGTATGCCATGTTCTGTTTCCAGTAAAGCTTAGTGTAACAATCACATTTCAGTTATCACCCAGTCTAGCTTCTTCGTAATTCGAGGGATAATTTTGCTACCTGTACGTTTATCGACGTTCGTCTTCAGTTTCCACTTGATAAACCAGCATTCAAATCCTTCAATATTTTCTGTTAATGAGTTATAATGGGGCAAGATTGCGCCTATATCATCACAGCAGTATCATAAGCACAAGAGTATGTATAATTTACATTGATCGAGATTCGGAAAATCGTGCATTAAATCGTTGAATTGTTCGAGCCTTTACATCACGTGATGGGGAAATTTCGCCATGACTTTGATTTGATGATACGTTTTGGTAAAGAGAGAATATACCATCCATACAAAGTCCGACGGAAAGTCGTTTCTGAAAATATTTTAATAAATCCTTCATGCAGGACTTGGTCAGAGGCTTTACTGACTTCGAAAAAGTTCATTCCGCAGCACATACGAATGGCGGTCATAAAGTCATTACAATCAGTTAGAAGACTGACAGATGGGATGAAGCTGCACGGCGGTAGCGTGCACATATGCACCTCCCAAGGACACATTTTCTCCAACAATGGACGACTTGTTGGATGCCACTTTTGTAGAACTTCTTTTGGCTGTTGAGAAAACTGCATCTACCTCGAAGATGACCTCGTCTTGGAAATCCCATCCACGAAGAGGATTCTTCAGGTGAGGGAAGAAGAAGTCGCTTGGGGCCAGGTCGGGTGAATACGGGGATCGGGCAGCATTGCGAACCCCAGGTCCGCCGTAACGCGCATGGTCTTATGTGCGGAATGTGCTGGCGCGTTGTCCTGCAAAAGTCTGACCCCGTTGAACACTTTGCCTCGTCGCTTTGACTCGATGGCCTCTCGTAACTTCCGCAGGAGGTCCCGATAATACACTTCCGTGGTTGTCTGGCCTTTTCTTCGCAATTTGTGACAGATAGAAAGCGTCTGCTCCGAGGTTCGTCTTTCACGCTTGTCTGGCCGCACTGGTAACGTCGAAACCAAACGGCGACTGTCTCGCCTTGTCACCATAAAATAAATAAACGGCCACTAACTCATTATAGATTTGTTTGGCGTTGTTCCTCTTCAAATGTAGGAACCTTATCAAGAATCGCATCTCCAATTTTCCCATGTTACCTTCGACGCTCTGGTGGCGTTTAGCGGTACTACCCCAAACGCCGCTTTGTATCGTCCAGCACTCGAGGGATGTCGCTTCCCAGTGGCACCACATTTTCAAAAGCGACCGTTCTTTCATGTGTAACGGGCCTTTTTGGCAAAAAAAAATATATAATTTTTTTTCTATTATTCCCTCCTTAGCCTATTGTTAGGTCATTTTATTATTTTTAAGCTTTCTTTCATCCCGTGTAGTTTTTCTCTAACAATGCTTTTTCACCATTTGGCATAGTGTTCTATCCTCGTCGACCTTTACCCGTTTCTCGCGCAAGTGAAGCTTAGGTCGCGTGTTTTATTTTTTTTGTGTCTGTTAGGTCGCTTTGGAAATCAGTCAGGAATCGGCGACCTTACTTGTCGTTTGGAATGACTTGCTTGCCGACCCGACATCGTTGCCTATTTGTAGTTTGTTTCTACTTTGAAAAATGGAAATGATTGTCCATTTGGTGCTTTCTTTTCGACTGTCAGTTATGGACAGCGTTTTTTTGGTGTAGGCATCGCTGAGCTTGCCTTAATCATGTGATTTATTTCAAGTTTTAGGATTTTCTCGTTTACAAACGTTGCTGCGTATGGCGTTTATGGAGTTGGTTACTTCGAGCGAGCTTAATGCTACTCCGAGCGTTTTGTGTCTGCTTCGCCGGTTGTTGTGGAACTCTTTGCTGCTTCCTGTTCCGGCTTCTTCTATTGCTCATCGTTTGTCGTCAAGCTTTTCTTCTGCTGCCGCCGATGTCCCGGCGCCTTCCGTCCGAGGTACTCTGCTCAGGTTAGGTTTAGGTTAAGCTTTCCCATTTTTTTTTCACTTTACTAACTACTTAACAATCTTTTCTTTTTCCTTTATTATTATCATTAGTTTACTTTTAGTTTTCCCCTTCCCTGAGATTGCTTGCCTTCTCCTTTCTGTCTGCTTTCCTTTGCTTCTTTGCAGGTACCTCGGCCGTTTACTTTTCGTTCATCTGTCTTCTCGTCTTCAAGAGTTATCGTCTTCCTTGGTCTTCTTCGTGCCCTTCGGTCACCTGTGTTTCTTGCCGTTTTTTCTTGCGTACTGCGTCGTCGTTGTTCCTCGTGCTGTTCGTGCCTGGCCTTGGACGTTCGCTTCTTCCGTCCAGTCTTCGCGTTTCTTCAGAACTTCTCTTTGTACTGTTTTTTTGTAATTCAATTGTTTTTTTTATTATTTTCCAAGCGATTTGCGATTTGAAGTAATTTTTTTCTGTGATCATGACTTGTATCCTGTTTGATTATTTTTGTATTTTTTTACAATTTTCTTTGTGTAATAAACCGTATTTTTTGCTTGGAATCTCCCCTTCTAATTTTAACCTTTTCCGCGGCTTTAGTTTAACTGTTTAAATTTAGTCTTTTGGGGCTTGTCTTTGATACGGGGTTTCCTAGCTAATTTTTCAGCCCGTTAATTTCTTGTTTGGGAGTCGGTAATATTTTTCTTATTAAAGTCAATTTTGAGTTGGGAAAGTATTGCAATTTTTTTTAGTATTAACTTACCAAGTTCTTTTTGGAACTCCTTCCATTATGGCTGTACGTGTCACCTACTAGCACGTAACACATGTTGATTGTAATGATTGTATGACCGCCCCTCGTAGATTAGTTGAGAGATGGGCTCTAAGTAAAAACAAAAAAAAGTTGGATGGCCAGTCATTTCAGTCATTCGTATTTTACTTTTGGTGATCTTTAAGAAACCGATTTCAGAATATCAAGAGTCCAAAAGTTTTTACGGACACAGACGCAGAACGATAGGTTTCAATAATAAACTTGTGTTTCTGGGTGGCAGTTGATTTAAGTTAGTTGGAAATTTTTCAGGTTTTGTTTTTGAGGATCATTGCAAAATATCTTTAACCAATTTCTACCATATGACGAAAAAGGCTTCTTGTTGGCTGAAATTGCATATTCATACTGAATTAAGTTGCAGTGAAAAAACTGATTTCTTTTCGATTCTAGTGATGCAAAATGTTCTATATAGAAGTCAGTTGAATGTTATTATTCAGCTACTTCAGATTTTTTTATAATTTTATTTATTCATTTTATGTATAAGTTAATTTAAGTATTAAATATAGTTTAATAATAATAAAAAATTATATTATCTACGAATAATTTTATGAAAAATATAGTGCGTTATTCAAAATGATTTATCCATTTCTAAATGGTTTTAATGTTCTCTCTCATAAGCAGGGCCGGCTCTACCATAGGTGCATGTGGTGCACTGCACAGGGCGGCAAACGTTTAGGGGCGGCACGGCAAGGGCAAAATTGCTAGAGCCGGCCCTGCTCATAGGTGCTCACATTTGTTCATCATATAGATAATTCATTATTTGAGTAGCCTAATAGCAAAGACGGACATACGCCACGAATGTGATTTTAAGAAAAACGCATTTTTTTGTTGTAGCATTGTTTTTTGTGTTAAATTAATAATGTTTTTTTTAAATTAAGTTTAAAAAATATGTAATTAAATGAATTACCTTTACCACCTACTTTTTTATTTTTTAAATGTGAAAAGTGAAGTCTAAAATTGCAATGTCCGCCTTTGCTTCATAATGTGGACTGTGTCTGTGTTTGCATGCAACTCAAGTACGTTTTAACATTGCGACTCAATGGCAAGTATCACAAAATTTTTTTATTATAATGGAAAATAAAAGATTTTTTTTTATTACAAAATATTATTGTAACTTTTTTTTAAATTTGTTGAAACATACTTTTTTTCAAGTTTTTAAAAAAAAATAAACAGTTTTGAAATTAAAATGAAATAAAATTTTTCATTAATAGTTTTTAATGATCAATGGAGATTCCTGTTAGCACCAGTTCATCCTCAATAATGTTGTCATGTAAGCATTCACATTCACCTGTTACTGTATTATCATCAACAACAAAAGTTTCATCTCTTTCCAGCAGCAGATGACATGATGTAGGTGGCCATCTTGTTCACATGACCAAAATCTTGAGTTCCCATTGGTTTATAAGGATGTGTCTGTGTTTGCTTCAAAACGCTATTTTACATGTCCGTTTTTGCTTTACACATCACACTTTAAACTGAATTTTAAGCCATTTCTAGCCACTTTTGCTTCAAAACGATAGCGCCATTGAATTCAGCTGGAAAAATACCATGGGAAACCATTCCTAACTCAAAAAGTCAAAAAATGACTATGTCCGTCTTTGCTTTTAGGCTACTCATTTGTAAGGGCTAGAATGTGAGCACTCAGGATTACATCAATGATATTACATTGATGTTGGCTTCAATATAATTTACTTTTACAATAGTCCCTTAACGTCCCTGCGACTGAAATTATCAGATTCTTCTCCTTTGCAAATAAGTGGAATACCATTGCACATCGGAGAGAATCTGACTTACAACTTTCTCCTTTGCAGTTCAGTTTACAGCCAAATGGAGTGTGAGTTATGGATTTCAGTATAGCTCCTCTTTAATTTTTTCTGGGTATACAATATCTAAAAAAACCCTGTAAAATAGCTGAAAAGTTTTTGCGTGTATAAAAAAGTTTTTTGTCAGTATTGTAAAAATATTATTTGATTTAATAAAAATTTCCTTACTCTGGTATCTATCCGAACTTTCACAAATTTTTCTCTTATCTGAATCATATTAGATCTCATAGAAGGCGCCCGAGTAACGCAAAAGGGAAAGAAAAACTGGAAGAAACGGGGGAAAATGATGAACAAGTTTCTACATCAACTAAGCTTTACTCTAGACAAGCACTCTCTTTGAACTTTCCAAGACAATCAAATGTCAGTTCTGTGTATCACGAAGGCTTGTATGAAGAAATTGAGGAATGTTCTAATAATGCGATTGAAGAGCAAGGGTATTATAATATGGTAGAAGAGTCTCCAAGGAATGAAGGAGCTGGTGAAACTTGTGAACTGGCAGATCATTATGGATATCAAATACCAATATCTACTACAAAACCAGGTTATCTACAGATGATAGAGTAGGGTCGTGATATGATGGAATTTTATTTAACGATTCTGTCGGAAGTCCCTACGTTTCATTATAAAAATACGAGGGTTGGGGCAAAAGTCATGGCAACTATTTTTTTTCTTGAAGATACCAGTCCGGTTGGAAAATGTGACATATACGGACGAAAGGACAAGGTGCTAACTACATGTGTGGACAATGAATAGCACTGAAATATCGTAACACACTAATTTATTACGGTAGTATACAGGGCAAAATGGCCTTCACGGTGCAAAAGAATGACAACACAGTACACATAAAGTTGACATGACAAACCTGGGCCTAAAGACTCTCAAAGAAGTCCCCTGCTACTGTCACCACACGCTGCCAACGATGTGGGAGGCGCTGATTACCATCAGCCTCAGCATTTGCCGCACCATGTGTGAATCGGGTCAGCCTCATCACTGGTTGACACACGTCCTTGCTGAAACTTTCCTACCCACCATGCTACTGTACGGTATGGTAGGGCATTATTCCAAAGGGCTTCCACTAATTCACTGTGACATTCCATCGCATTTCTTCCTCGGAGAACGGCTATTTTGATGTAAGCGCGCTGCTCAACACGGGTTACTTCCATCTCGCACGACACTCACCAACTGACTGATTTCACAGCCCTCACTGCGCTACTACCAGCTATCACAGAGCCATCTGTTGTTTTGCATAAACACTATGCCTGCAGAACTTCCACACGACACATATACGTTTGTGATCCGTTCACATAACTACAAGAAAAAAAATAGTTGCCATGACTTATGCCCCAACCCTCGTATGTTAATTATTATTTACAATTTTAATACTTTTTAAGAACAATTATCTTAAAGAATAAGACTATTTCGACTGTTACTTTCATTAACAATTCCCAAAGTAAAGAAAAGGTTCTAAAAGCATTCAGTAAGTAATGCACACATTTATTTTTCTCACTCAGGGTTTGTTTTATTGCGGTTTTGAATACGCCTCATTGCTAATCAATTCTTTGGCACACAACCTTATGTTTGTTAGATATTATCCCTATATATTTATAGCCTGAAACTTATCTAGAAAAGCAGCATACACATCCTCTCAGTATTACTTAGCTGCGAATTTTCTTCAGCCAGTTTTCCCAATAACTGATAGTGCTTTTATCTACTGCATTATTCCCACAGAATTTAATAACCCGCACTTTCTCTAATCTGTTACGAAATA
>JAHWFO010031079.1:0-10212 GCA_023313115.1 Rhysida immarginata | reverse complement strand
GTTTAACCTTTTAGGGACGACAGAGTGCCTTTTGGCATTTTTATTCGTTTTTATAATATAGTCAGAAATAAAAATTTTTATCTTTTTATTCATTCAGTCTAAGAAAACGAAAATTACTGTATTCTATACAGTAAACCTTTCTCTATAATAATACAGTATAATTAGCTTGGAGAATGAATTATTGTATTTATTATAATTAATTTAAAATGAACTGGCGTGGATGTTACAAACTAAACGTCGATCTCAAATACCCATTATAAACTTCTTCATTTTAAAATATATTTACTCTCTACTTAGCAAAGACCTGCTTTTTATAAAATTTCGTAGCCTCCTTAATTGTTCCATACACGTTTTTCTGCATAAGTATATATAAAAATTTTTTTATCTTACCTTTGCTTCATCCTTGTAATTTTAGTGACCTGTTTGTCTTTGATTTCGTAAGTTTCAACTTTCGCGCCAAATTGCGAGATTGCTATTGCACGTGGGTATAGGGAACTTTTTTTTAGTTTAATTCTCAGAGTCTACTCTTTATTTTACGTATAATGATAATTCATAAAATGAATTTAGAAAATAGAAATAAAGTAAAATGTTGGCGGATTCACAACAATAAGGTGTAACTGCCGCCATGATGACGTCATTTCAGAATGCATTCCGAAATCCCCCACCCCCCCCCACCCCAGGGCCGCTTCAATGTTCAAACACATCGATGTTTCCAAAACCATTCGATGTTAAATCGATTTTGGAATCGATATAAGATATGTTAAAAAAAACTTTGTCGCTTAAAAGAACTTATAAATTCACTGCTATGAGCGCTGAAACTAGAAAAAACGGTGCTGCCATCTGAGAAGCGTAAGAGACGTATAACAATTAACAACATCGATAATGCAGTAGCAGGAAAAACATCGATGCCAACATCGATACTATAAAATCATCGATGTGCCGATGTTTAACATCGACATCGCGCAGCACTAATGCTTAGAAAGGTTGGAATGTAATTTTGTTTTTATTCGTTTATTGTTTACTTTATAAACAATGAATATTTCATTTTATTTTAGCATATATGCAATTTACAAGCGCTATTTTTTTGTATAAAATGCACATAAAATCTCATTCTCAAGAGCTCTCTGGTGGATCGAGGCGGGGCCTGGATTTTGATTGGTTGTAGTTAGATCTACGCGATTACGTCAACTAGCATTAAATTACGTCATGGCGCCAACTTCAAACCCTTGAAATCTCCACATAGTTATGAAAAAAAATTCATAACATTGATAATAAATAAAATTTCTTAATTATTTTTTAATTCTCATACAGACAATGAAATACTTCACATTTTCAGCCTAACTTACTAATTGGAAATAATTTTCGTTTTTTTTCTAAAAATTCAGTAAAACAAGATTAATTTTTCTTTACTCATATTTGTATTTTTCAGAGTTATTTTTAAAAATAAATTATGCACATAATATAAAATACACTGTTTCATATAGTGGCCTAAACATCAATAAAAACTATGCAAAAAAAAATTCGCCATAAATAGATATACTTTGGCTAGAAAAAATTTTTGAATAAATTAGCGCAATTTTCCCGTTTTTGATCAAAATTTTCCCGTCCTAAAAGGGTTAACCCGTATTTCACAACCCAAATTCTCTTATTAACAGACTAGTCAAGTATAAAACACATCATATCCAGTCCCGAAAAAAATTCAAAATCAGCTCGCAGTGTCAAAGCAACAAATCAAACACTGGTCAGACAAAGAGACAACTAGAAACAGGTATAAAAGCATGCACAATAAAAGATAACAATAATCCCATAGCTTTCCATGCTTACACAAACGGTCACCCAGTAGCATGGAACTATAGTGCCAGGCACGAAAGAAAACGGAAACTAGCGCTTGTGTAAATGAAAAAAACCCTCGTTCAACCACTCAAAAACGGAAAGGAAACGGGGCATTACTTATTCTGAAGTCAGGAATAAGTAATACCCCGTTTCTTGTTCGTTCTTGATTGTTTAAACGAGGTTTTTTCACTTATGCGTGCACCAGTTTCCTTTTTCTTTCGTGCCAGGCATTATAGGTAGCCATATTAAAGAGGGAGCAAAATTATATAAAAAGAATTATCAAAGAAACAATTTACATATAAAAGATAACAAGGAGTTTCTCTTATCAAATCCACGCAGATTTGCAATCTATAAATACTTACTAGTAGTATAAAACAAGTCGCTATCCGCGTCTGTCCTCATGATTTCTGTTTCTCCACTTACTTCTAAAACATGCAACGGATTTTGATACGGTTTTCACTGTCATTTAGAGAAGTTTTTACAGAAAGTTAATATGTACAATACATTCTAATTAAGTTTTTGTATAGTAGAGAAAGTCCAATGTTTTGTAATCAAGTCGTCAAATAATCGATTTTTGGGCGCTTACATGGCTTACGCTGGCTAAACCTTAAGAGAGGTATCATTTAAATGAATACTTTAGAAAATATCATACATTCAAAATTACGCGCAACTAAAAAGAATCACTCGCAGCGAAACGGTTGGTAGGCTCGATTCGAGAAGTAGGTAGGTAGTTAGGTTCTGTTAAGGTCTATCCCTTCCAATCCATCATCCTGGAAAGTTCATATCAAGCCACTGCCTAAATTGCAGGCACAGTGAGGAGGTACTTCATCTTGTTTATAAACTATGTTGGGCTGCAGTTCTTCCACTTGTGGAATCAGATAGTTCTTCAGCATATCTAGGTAGGTTGCAGAGGGAATGGTGTCTTCAGCGAAAAAGAAATATTCGATTACTTGATCATGCATTAAACCACACCAAAATGCTAGCCCGAACATAAGAGAAAATCCGAGTTTCGCTTTGACGTCCTCCACGCCATAAGTGGGAGGCACATTGAAATTTATTAAGGCATGCTAAGAAACTTTTTGTGTTTTTCTTAATGAATAAAAAAAAATCACGTTAAAATCTGTAATAATTTTAGAATAACTAACATGTATAATACGGGAGATAATTTAGAAACACCCTGTCTGAACGCAGGTCCATTAAGGCTCCTGATTTGTGGTCAAATATGAATTCTGCCAACAATTACGATTCTTCTACTGAATACAAAAATGGTCTTGTCTTTTCAATAGCTTCAGTGTCTTTTGTCTGCGAATATTGCTCTGCTTTGAAATGGAAGGATGAATCTAAAATCCTGTGTTGCTTACAAGGGAAAGTAACATTAGAGGAAATTCTTCCTCCACCCGAACCACTATACACTCTTCTTACGGATGATCATCGTAAATTTAAACCATTCAGGCGCAATATACGCGATATAACAATGCTTTTCAAATGATCACTTTTAAGAGTACGCATGTTGTTGAGTGAGTTTTTATGCCTAAATTGAAAATTCAGGGGCAAGTACTGTAAATCATTTAGCAGGGAGCTTGCTACCATATCGCCCCGATGATCATAAATTTTTGAGGACCTATATGATTTCTGATCCGAAAACACAAGCATCAACGCGGTGTAACTGTGTCGCACAATCAATTGATAATAGTTTGTTAAGATCTCTACAAGATATGTTACATTCCCATAACAGCTACATACAGTCTTTCAAAACTCCTATTGAGAGCATTCCACTAGGGACACACTGTCTTGTGTAAGATCTAGACATGCAGTGGAAGCTTAGCATAATTTATAAAATAATTGTGAGCACTGAGCCTTATTATATGTCTGCAAATAAAATGCTTTATTGCAGCCAAAACTGTACATTCAACTGATTGCAAAATAGAAAAATTAGAACATTAACTAAACTTGGGGGAAAATGAAAGAGAAGTTTCAAGGTCGAATAAAATACACACTAGACAAATACACTAAATTTGGCTAAAAAATCTTTTAACTTAAACTCTACGTTTATGACGAAACACAATATTTAGCTTAAAGAGCAGCTGACTTAGCTGATAATGTCTTTATACCAAGATACGAATTCCAATTTATATTTGCTATATTGTAACGACACTTAGCCAAGAATTTTAAGAGTTATAATGAAATGTCATTACCTAATGACTAACATTAAATCTTAGTGTATACTGCACGGTAGGAGAACCTAAGGCAAACGCAACTTCTTAACCTTACAGGTATCTACCATTCTGTATCAAACAGTAATTGCAATAAATCGTGATACTCTACTCTTGAGTAAATTCTAGAGCTGGGAGAAAATAAAAGGCGATAAGAAAACCAAATGATTAGCACAATAGTATCACACCCAAACACATCTCACATATTGTAAAAGCAGTTTGTGTCACCATTTCTTTCATGTGAGTGATCTTACTATCATATATATATAAAAGATTAGGGAAAGCAAATTAGGAAAAGCAAATTTAGGTCCGAAAAGAAAACATGTAAGTTATCACTTATAGTTTCTGTTGAAACCGTTGAGTTGTTGACTTCAAAATCTCCTAACAAAGCAAACCATGCTGTCGTCAATGTGGGCTGCCATGCGCAATGGGAAGACACTGACGAAGTGTCGTCTCTTGATGTAACACAGGAATTTGCTGTCCTCTAATTGCCGCCGCTCCTGCCAATATTCCAATGACAAGCAGTTTACGTTTTTGTATGTGACGGGCATGAAAAACGACGGCATTATTGATGGTGTCATTCTTTTCTTAGTCGTCCTTCTCGTCTCGCCGCCGCCGCTCCTTCTCGTGGTCTCCATGAGCAAGTCTCGCTTGTTCCCATCGACCGTTGTGGGCTCCGTTTGTTCGCTGTTCATGCGGTAGCCTCGACCGCAAAGTTGTTGGTCATTCGTTCTGGACTTCCTCGTTTTTCTGTTTCTTTCCAGCGTTATTGTGGGAACCAATGTAGAGCAGTCACTGGCGACGTCCGTTTTTGTCGAGAGCCAAACTTCTTCTCCCTTAATTTCACTTCTCGCTTCTCTGCCTGTCCTTCTTTCGGCAATTGTATCTCCTGCTTCGTTTCTGACGTGGGGAATTTCGGGAGTTTTTGATCGGAAAAAATATCTCGTTTTGTTACAGCGAGGTTTTGTTCCCTGTAACCCCCCCCCCACTGAACGCTGGTGTGATTCTGCGAGATTACACTCTTCGAGAGTACATTGACTGGATCCTTTCTTCTTTTATCGGGCTACTTTCTTACTTGAAAGAACTTTTTAATTACACCCTGGCATCTATGTAGATTTGCTTCTGGTTCCCAGGTAGCTTTGGGGTACCCTACCCATTTGACCAGAAACTGCTAAATAGGGATCTTCCTTTTGATGTCCAATAGTCTCCCTACTCTATAGACATTGCTGATTTGTTGATCTGCTATCAGCCCCAGCAGCTTCTTCCTGGTTTTTCTCCTACAATAAGGTTAAAGACAGGTACAATGGAACATGGTGTTTCCTCTGTATAGCAATTTCGGAATTTGAAGTCTAGCATTGACCTGGTTAAACACCTTCATGATCTTGAATGGTCCTAGATACTTGCTATACAGTTTTTTTCCTACTGTTCGTTTGTAACTTTTTAGTCTGGACGCCCATAGGAGTACCAAAGTGCCTACCTTCGGTGTGCTGTTGATTATAATGCTTAGTGTAGATGATGTTGGCTTTCTTTAGCCTGGCTCTCATCTCTTTTAGTTGTTGTGCCATATGACCTAACATTGCCGATTGTTCACCCCTTTTTTGGCCAGGTTATTTATGCCTGGTGGGATGCTGATGCCTCGCCCTAAATCGCATTTTTACGGAGATAAGCCTGAGCTTTCTGAATAGGCAGAGTTGATTTCTATTTCAGTCATCATGAGTCTCAGGTTCCATTCAGTTTTATCCTCCTTCAAATAGTTCCTCAATATTTGGATCACAGTCTGGTTCCTTCTCTCAGACTGACCATCAGTCTGAGGGTGAAGTGCACTGGACAATTTTAGCGAAGTTTGAAAGATCTTGAATATTAAAGTCCACATTTTAGATGTACATCGTACGTCCCGGTCGGAAATAATCACTCTACGGAAGCCATATATCTTAAATACTTTCTCTACCAACAAATCGGCTGTGGCTTACGCTGTTATCGAAGAAATGCATGTGAAAAGTCTGACAAGTTTAAACAACTTGTCCCATAACTTTAATAATGTATCATTTTGTCTTTCTGTTAATGGTAAAGTTAAGACAAAATCCAGTGCGATTGTATGCCACGAATGAGGGGGCACTCCAAAGTTTATAGCTTGCCATATGGTAGCTGTCGAGGCACCTTATTGCATGGACATTTTTCGCACGAGTCGACATAAGTTGCTACATCCTTTCCTAGTTTGGGCCAAAAATAACTGCTTTTCACTCGCTGTAACGTTTTATTAATTCCTCAATGTCCTGCTCTTGGTGCTTTGTGACATGATCCGATGATTGTGTCTAATATGGCTCTTTTTTGCGGGGATCACCAAACGTGGTTTTTCTTTTCCTTCTTTGAAAAGGAATCCTTCTTCTATGAAGAAACGCTCCTTTGGTTCCTTTATTAAATTTTTGGTAAAACCATTCTGATTATAAGCTTCTAAAATTTTCTTTTTAAACGATTTGGCACAGTCCCATGAACTCACTATTGCACAGACATCTTTTGCCTTATGCTCTTCCTCGTCTATCTTTGTATCTTTGCTTGGAAAAAGAGTGTGAGCTTCTTTGAAGCCGCATCCCTTAATATTCTCGGGATTCTGCATAGCTTTCTTTGTTGTTTTACCTTGTGTTTCCAGTTTCTGGTTAAGTAAAAAAATCGCAGTTTGTTTCACAAGTCCTCAAATTTGGGTTCCTTAATCCAGTTTATTCGCTCTTTTATTTGGTTTTCGAACATTTTAGTGTATAAATGAATTTTTTGTTCGTCCGAACAATACTAATTGGTTGGCAAGCAACACAAAACACTGGTTATATGGAGGGTTGATTCAGATAAAATGAGACGACTTTGTAGTTCTGTTATGATGGTGTTATAGCATGGCGCCACCATCGGTTGTGTTCGATGTGAGAACCATGTTGTTGGACTATCGCCCGGCACCGTAATTTCCACTGAAGTAGGCTGAGTTTAAGGGACTCCATGGGAAGTTCGTTCCACACCTGCTGACACACTTTCCATAGCCCATCAATGGTTCTTGGTCGGCGACTTCCGAGCCGTCGTTTCAGGAGACCAAAACCACAGAAATCCATCGGTGAGGCGTCAGGAGATTCCATCTTCCTGTAGTAAGCCACAGATAACTTGGCAGTGTGGCTTGATGCCTTGTCCATGTGGATCCAAACTTTTGATTGCTCACCAGGGTACAGACGTGGGATATCCTGCCGTTATATGTGGTCCATTACATTATCTGGAAGTAAGCTGCACTAATTTTACAGTTTCCAGGAACTCGACGAATCGTGAGCAGTCCACGTGAGTAATATCCGGCAGCCACCATGAAGCACTTTGAAAACTTTTCCTTGCACCTTTGGACAAAATTGGACCTGGCCTTGCCCCCTCTTTCGCGATAGTAAATTGCCCTGGGTTCATTGGTGTCATCGAGGACACCCAAGCTTCATCCAAGGAGACAAGCCACTTCCATCGGTCACCTGCAAGATGGTTTCCATACAGTTTTCTGGCGTTGGTTAATCCTTCATGCACGTGCCTGGCCGACAGTTTGTGACCACGCGCTTTATGACGTCGCTCCAGCCTAAGATTGTCATGAATTATTCTGGAGATAGTTGCCTGTGAAATACCTTTTCTTTGGGCTAGATTTCTCTGTGTGGGGGGATTTTCTTTCAGCACTTCAGACCGGATTTCTCGCACCACCTGAGCTGGGCCCTGTTGGCTGGGGCTTCTTTCTGGTCTGCTTCTCTGCTCGTCCACGTTCATTAGATGGTCGCAATTTGTTCTTTTTGATTATTCGACCCACAATTTGTTCTTTGGATACCATAATACCATTTCGTTTGCATAATTCCACAATGCACGAAAGACTGAAGTTAGCATCGGAAAGACCAAACATATACCCTTCCCAAAAAGCTGTGATTTTGGAAGCCATGTTTCAGCACGAAATGTCCCAAATAACAGCAACAAGTGTATATAAAGCTAATCCCCATGAATAGTGGACGAGTCATGCAAATCACATTCCATCAAAGTCATAAAAGGCATTTAAAGTCATCTCATTTTATCTGAATCAACCCACCGTAATACTTCATAGCCTTTTTGAACTTTGTCTTATTTAAACTCTTAAGGATCTGTTTATCCTTTTTCTAAGACTCTGATACTTTTTGTTTCGCCATTCATGTGAAGTCCCACTTGTGTTGCTTATTCCAGAGGACACTGTAGTTACAGAAATTCAGTTGCTGGTCTTCCATATTAAAAGACTCAAAGCACAACACTAATACATAATAACTGTAGAAACTTCGGTTGACACACACACTAACTTAATCTGCAACCCAACAGTAGGCTGCAGACTAAGACTTCAGTAGTAGACCACCAACACTTCAAAGCACACACCGAAGGCAATGTACACTCACTTAGCACTCTTGTAGAATTCAAAATTACCAAAAATATGCATCACTAACTGACACCACTGAATGAGAAACACTTGTGTTGCACCACTAAATTTTATCGCTAACACTTTCTCATAAGCTACTAAAACACACCAAATAAACTTATTTGCTAAACCTTATGACTATCAGTCTTTTTGTAACAGTTGTAACATGCTCTAAAGAGGACAGGAAAAAATATTTCGTCCTTGATAAGAACTGTCGGACTAAGACTGGATACAATTTATTTTTGCTACTATTATAACTATTTGAGATTGCGTCAACAAAGAAAAGAGAGTCTAATGATATATTGTTGCGTCGTGTTGACGATAGACATTGTTGGGAGCACGAGTAGAAGAGTGGTGGTGAGATTACTAAGCGAATTTGGAGGTGGCAGTCGTAATTTTATTTTCTCCTAAGGATGCCTGGATTTGAACCCAATGAGAGGGCAGGCGATCCTTAGTTGGGAGAAGATTAAAAGACTACCACAAGAAGTTCCCCCACGGCACGACTTATTGAAGAATAGCCCGTAAGAAAGACGAAAACTTATGACATGGAAGAAAATGGCGACCACACGTTTGAAGTAAAATCCCGCTTACACTAACGAACGATTTCAAAGAATAAATATGGTAATGTTTGATAATTTGGGCCAGTTTTATTTAAGAAAGAATAGTTTTCTATCTTGGCTTTCCCCTTTATCTTTCTCAATAACAGATTTTTAGATCGACAACTTGGTGCATCTCTTCGTGAAGACTGAATCCCTAGTTGTGCAGTACGGTGATTTTTAATGAAAATATGTGCGTAGAAGGTATTTTTCAGCATGGTTAGCGACGGGTCCTTACTAATAGTACTAACTCATTCCCGTAGAGAGAAAACCGTTCCCCTCCCGCTTTTTACTTACCTTCCTCGCCCTGTCATCCAAGTCCTGCTCATAGAAGAACTCTAGCTTTCTGCATATGGACACTGACTAAAATTAAGAAGCAGTGAAGAGACACTGTCTTTTAACGAACCATTTAACTCGCACAGATTGAAAAAAAACAACAAGATTTGGCTATCGTAAAACCATTACCAAATAGTTTTTATCATATTTTATTTATTTTCAGAGGAGATGAGACAAAAACTCTGTTAATTTTCTTTAAGATTCTTTAAATGCGAGCTACAACCTTTGATGAACTCTTTCTCTAAAAATTGCCAAAAAAATAATTACAAAAATGTCAAAAAATATAAAGAAACTGCATCTTAGAATCAAAAGAAGAAATCCTTATGAAATTGTGATTAATATATTTTTTAATTAAAACTCCTATCTTATCCGAGTTTTTCTTTAAGAAAAAGTAAATCACATTGACAGATAGCAATTGCTAAGAATGTGATCAGTTTTGTAAAAGGGTGTCTTCTTGAATAAATTACCTGGAGGAATACAGGTGTTACAGTACCCCTTTTTTGTTTATCGGATAAGATAGGAGCTTTCTACAGAAATCATTTTTTTTCTAATTGAAATTAGAATTCCTTTGTTAGCCATAGGTGATTTTGAATAGATTTTCAAGCCTTTTCTACTTCGTTGGAAAGAAGCAATGCTTGGCTTGTATAGTTAAAGACGATTCGTGTTCAGAAATTGTGTTGATCGAGAAGTAACGTAAGGACGTTAAGAAGAGAACTTGTTGAACAGATTTTATTGATATTTTTTGGTTAAAAGATGGATCCCACTACAAGGACGAACTTATTGGCTTCTTTATATTGTAGCC
>JAHWFO010031077.1:1364-14935 GCA_023313115.1 Rhysida immarginata | reverse complement strand
AATTTAAAAATATATAAAATAATAAAGGCATACATAATAAATTTCGCCACAGCAGTTTTTCTGCCCTCCCCCCGCCTCTATTCGTTTGAACTCCTCCTGTATGGAGCCCATTTCAAAATGAACGTTTTTAATATGTTTTTAATACGACGGTATCTCGCAACAAGATATAATGATACCTTTCAATTAAAGGCATTCTATAACTTGTTCGTTTTTCGCGCTGAAGTAAAAACAATGCAATGGCATGACATTTTTACTACGAAGCGATGAAATGGCTGCCATGCTGTTTCACTAGATCAGCGAGGTGGAGTGGAGAATTCGCTCCTCAATTGGCCAAAAATGGTCACTTGAAATTTGGAGTGGCAAACTCTCTTCACATTCCAGTATAACGCGTTAATGATGAGATGTTGGCAGATCTTCCCTTGAATGCGGTCGCTGGAGTAGGAAACCTTACTCGACTCGACTCTTACAGCGCCTAGTGATTATTCACTGATCGGATTTTTTATCTCGATGCTCGGGGCTGACTATCAAAAGTTTCACGAGCGCATGGTAGGGCTGAAAGGTCATGAGAGCGCTTGAGCGCACCAGTATTTTATTATTATATATTTTAATAATAGTAATTGTAACAACAACTGGGAAAGAGTCCGACCAGCAGAACGACTGGAGGGAAAGAACCCAGCGTTGTCCCCCAAACGGGCCGAGGCCCAAAAACGGGGTTAATGAAATACATATAAATAGACTAAAACTATTGACTAATTAATGAATAAGGAAAAGAAGGTACATAAAATAGTTAAGTAATTAATAAATGAAGTAAAAAAAAAAAAACAAACCAATAAAATAAAAATAAAAATAAAAAAAATAAAAAAAAAAATTGGTAAAAAATGATTAAATGGAACCTAAAAGCAATGATAATAATAGAAATAATAAAACTAATAATAACAGACGCAAAACAAGGAGTAACCTGGAGAATTAAATCATAGAACAATCATTCGACTAACGTAAAACGTTTATCTTCAAAATCGTCAAGATTAAAATCCTTAAAATTCGTTTTAAAATTAACAATAAGTTAATTATTATTATTATTATTATTATTATTATTATTATTATTATTATTATTATTATAAGCAAGAGCACGGTGGAGCATATCCTCCCCTCCATTGGAGGGGGAGAAAGCAGCTTTTAATGTTTAAACTAAC
Source organism: Rhysida immarginata (assembly GCA_023313115.1). Taxonomy (NCBI): domain Eukaryota; kingdom Metazoa; phylum Arthropoda; class Chilopoda; order Scolopendromorpha; family Scolopendridae; genus Rhysida; species Rhysida immarginata. Next base: position 13,742 of record JAHWFO010031077.1, on the reverse strand, counting down.
AGCCAAGAATGAAAAGGCCTAAGAGCAATCGTGCAGCAGCAAGGCCTAAGAGCAATCATGCAGGCAGGACTCGTCGAAAAATGTATTAGGCGCTGTAGGAAATGCATGCAGAAATATATTATATGTAAGAAATTAAAAAATTTTTCCCACTGAAATGCGTATTACTTTTATTGAATATTACTGTCGGAGATTTTACATTTATGTTAAACTTTAGCTGCTGCTGCGTATCAGCCGCCGCGGCGTTACTGCCGAAAATTCCGGTACTTTGTATTTGAAGTATTTTATTATATTTTATAAACAATGTTTCGATCATAGTTTCAATTTCAATTTCGTTTTGATCGTTTTTCAGTTATGTATTTTCATTTTAGTTACGTATTTTTGATTTATGCTTGTGGAAAATGATTCCTGATCCTTTTTCGTGTCTGTTTGTACAGTTTTATGCAGAACAACTTTGAGGAATGATTTTGAATTAATTACTCCTCAGGCCCAAAACTTTCAAAAACAAAGCAGCCAGACAGCTAATTACTCCATGGCTCACTCCTGCCCAGAACTGTCATGGCTCAAATTGCTTCACTTTTTGCCGCTGTTAAAAATAGAATTCGGAGTCTATCTTTAATATACGTCATTGTCCTTAATCCTAAAGCCAACTAGAAAGACAGGCCCGGACGCGGAAAATTCACCTGATCTTAGAAGTCCGAATAACAATAGGCGGTTTCACGCTTTGAAACGGATTGAAAAAACGGGTTAAAAATAAACCGTTTAAGTGGGTAAAACCGTGAACCATGGTTTAAGCTTTACAATTTTAAACGGTTTATTTCTTTTCGGAAATTTGACTGCAGAGGGAGCTGGTTGTTATAATCATGGCAGCCTCCTTGAGTATAGTGTACATGTGTGATTACAACTACAAAACATGTTTTAACAATTTGATTTTTTTAACGACATGATTTACTTTACCTGATATTTGCCTAAATATGGAAATCCAACAATATAATTCGCAATTGCGAGCTCTTCATCCAAATCCCAAGCTCTGATCCGACGCTGCTTCGACGAAGCGTGGTCAACCATGTTTTTTTTTTCTCAAAATAAACGAGGTGTTTGCAAATAAACGAAAGAAACGAACGAAAAAAACGATGTCGGTGTCGTTTTCGTTTATTCCGTTTTTTCTCGATCGTTTAAACATAAACCGGTTTTATTTCCTGAAATAAACGGTTTTTAAACGATTTTCTTCGAAGCGTAAAACCGCCTAATGTAACCATCATTGTTTCCATATTGAAATTTAACAATCAGTATTTTTTCGTTTGTTGAAAACAATGAAAGTTTGATTGTTGGTCGGACGGCTATGGTCAGGTGACTTTTCCGCGTCAGGGCCTTGTATTTCTCGTTGGCCTCGCCTTAATCCTAACGAGATGCGACAATCTGTATATGCGAAATGGTTTGCGTAGCTTTCTTCTGCGCAGGTTAGTTGCGAGGGTGTTGCCAGATGGCGCAGTAGGTCTTGATGATATCTGACATCATCAAAACGTCTTCAGAGCACGGAAAGCAGATGGCAACGCAACAAGACAGAGATTTTTAAATATTGTGATGTTTAAAATACGACATGTCCCTTATATGCGAAAAATTATTTACATTAAATCAAAAATTAAAGAAATTAAGAAATAAATCAAAAAGAGTTTATTTCTATTTAATTAATAAAAGAAGTATTGTTAGTCGGCCATGGTTAGTTACAAATTTACGATACTTGCGAATGCTCTCTTGTGATTTGAGCGTTTGTTACGAGATGGCGCCACAGGTATTTGTCATATCAAGTTTGCTATGGGAATTTTGCTTGTTGTCGCATCTCGTTAGGATTAAGGATCTCCGGCACAAACGGTCTCCATTGGGGACCGTTCTTTCCAATACTCGTCTTTCCAATGCAACGATATGAAATGAGTAGATCGCTTATGTGGCCGCCATCTTTGGGGCAATTTGAAGGCGGTGAAAAGTGGAACTAATCTCTATTGTTAGCAATGATGTCAACAACAATAAAGACTGGATCGACCCATTTATGAGCGCTTCGCTTTTCAAACGTGTCTAAGAAAATGATAAGCACCAGGCATAATTCTCGATGAAAACTGTGGACGAACGTTCAAACGAGGCCAACGATAAATACAAGGCCCTGACGCGGAAAAGTCACCTGACCATAGCAGTCCGACCAACAATCAAACCTTCATCTTTTTCAATAAACGAAAAAATACTGACTGTTAAAAATAAAGATTGAAACAACGATGATTACATTGTTATTCGGACTTCTATGGTCAGGTAACTTTTCCGCGTCTAGGCCTGTGTTGCTAGTTGGCTTTGCGTTCAAACGAAGCCAACGAGAAAGACAGGCCTCGAAGCAGAAAAGTCACCTGACCAACTGGGTCCGAACAACAATCCAATCTTCATTGTCTCCATTTTGGATTTTAACAATCAGTATTTTTTCGTTTGTTGGAAACAATGAAGGTTGGATTGTTGTTCGGACCCAGATGATCAGGTGACTTTTCCGCTTCGAGGCCTGTCTTTCTCGTTGGCCTCGGCGTTCAAACTAATGATGTCAACAACAATAAAGAATAATGAAGTCTTTATTGTTGCTGACATCATTGCATTAAATCTACATTTAAGATATTTATTTTAATAACTTTCTGTTGAAATTCTACTGCCAAAGAAAGTCCATATAATTCCATGAGAGCTAAAAAATTATTTTCAGCTTTTTTTAATGTCAAAATTATTTTCTTATATTTTACTGAATGGCTACCGGACACAGGTGCACGATGATAAGTGTGGACTTTTCCAGGCAATTCTTTAGACATGTGCCTGTGTTATCGCGCTCATAGAAGGCTCGATCCAGTCTTTATTGTTGTTGACATCATTGATTGTTAGTGTAGGCGCCATTACGGTGGTTGGCAGAATTATGGCAGAACAACATCGCCAGCCAAAGCGCGATTACTATATATCCGCTTTGCCGCCAGCTGAGAAAGCACCCCCCCCCCACCAACATCGTGCTTTAGTCTGAAATTTCTTAAGCGACCTCTACCAAATTTAGATGCTTTTTAATAAATGCGGTATATAATTTCATAAATACCACTAAACGATCATTCTGGTATCACTGAAACGACGGTAACATGGTTGAATATCGACATCTTTTATGTATCAACAACCACGACCAGGATTTTTATATGAAAAAATGTATCATTAACTTACAATTCATAAATTTATGTTTTTGGATCAACACTTTATTAAGAGTCGTGTCAGTATTTTTTCATTTTTTAAGCATATTTATGTAGGCCCCGCTCCTTTTTTTTCTTCTGCGATTCTTTGACGTGGTTTCCAATGGTAGGTATACCGAAATCTTCAGCAATGGAAATATTAGTTGCTATTCTCCTGTCCAGTTGGGCAATGGTCCTCAGGGTGACGTTTTGGAATGTTTGTAGGTCCTTCCATCTGGATTTGCAAGTTGTAGCCCAGGCAGGCATACCGTACAGAAGAATGGTTCGGATTACCATTTTATATAGCAAAAGTTTGCTGTCCACTCCAAGCGAACTGTTTCGTCCCAGAAGGGCAGCCAGACTAAACTTCGCCTTCTTGGCCTTGTTGATAGCATAAGAGAGATGGTCGCCCCAATTTAGCTTGGCATCTATCACAACTCCGAGGTATTTATAGTTCTTTACCCACTCGAGCTCCTTGCACAGCATAGTTCTTTATAGTTCTTTACCCACTATAGGAAGATTGACTTCGGGGGTTTTCTAAGTTTTTTGGTAACGAACATGGCTTTGCATTTATCTACGTTCAGGTTTAACCTCCACTTAGCAAACCATTTCTCACACAGATGCACAGCATTTTGTAACCGAGAAATGACATGAGTGGGATTTCGGGCACAAGTCATGATGGACACATTGTCAGCAAACAGGTATAATTCGCACTTGTAAATGCTGGGAAGTCGTGAATGAAGAAGTTGAACAACGACAACAAGAAGTTTTTTCTTTTATTGCACAGAGTATAGTAGAAATTAAGGATATGTTTCTTATGTTAGATTAATACACCGTATATTGGCTACAGCAAAACACAAGATACCAGAAGTATTCTACTAAATGTTAACCTGAAAAAGCACCCAAAATTGTGCATGACAGAAAAATTAGCGCTACAACGACTGGGGAGGGGGCGTTGGGGGTAAAACGAACTTTGATCTGAGGAATTTCGACAATCGACAATCGAACAGTGTAGTGTATCGGTATTCGTGTGGAACTTAAAGCATAGCTTCCATAATCTCACCCTTCATAATCATATTCCAAGGGAAATACACTGAATTAGAAAAGAAGCCTGATGTACCCACAAAGGTCATCCAAAGTATAAAAGAAAAATTGCCTCCTCTTGGTGGAGGAAAATTTGATTGACGATTGTCTAGACTAGAAGCAGACCACTAGTATTAGATAAAACACGACCTATGAAGTCCAGTAATCTGGAAATAAGACATTATCAATGTCTTCAAAATTAATATCAAGTATATGCCTTGGATCACGATATCTCTTTCTATGCATAGGATGCTTTAAAATGCCCGAGACTAGCTCGTTGCTATGATTTTCTATATTGGGCAGCATGGATTCCATGAGCCCTTGAACGTATTTGCCAATATGAGTCATGTTGAAGTCATTATAAATGGAGGAATTGCGAACAATTCTCCGATCTTTTTGCGCAATAGTCCTAAGGGTAACGTTTTGGAACGTTTGCAGTTCTTTCCATCTAGTCTTACATATTGTGGCCCAGACGGGCATACCATAGGTCAAGATAGTCCGAACAATGACCTTATAGAGTAGGAGTTTATTATCAATGTTTAGAGCACTATTCCGGCCCAGCAGAGCAATAACTTGGCAATAACTAAACTTGGCTCTCCTGGCCTTATTCAAAGCATAAGTTGCGTGGGGAGTCCAGGTAAGTTTAGAGTCAATAACAACACCAAGATATTTATAAGTTTCAACCCAGTCCAGTTTTTTGCCATATAGTGTTAGAGAATCTAATGATCTCTTTCTCTTCTTGGAGACAAACATCGCCTTGCATTTGTCTACATTCAATTTTAGCCTCCACTTGCTAAACCAGCTTTCACACTCCTTTAGAGCCTTCTGCAGCCGCGAGACTACTACGGCTGGTTGACGAGCACAGGTCAGTATAGCAGCGTCATCTGCGTAAAAAAAGAGCTTACATTTAGAAGGACTTGGAAAGTCTCGCATAAAATAATTGAATAATACTGGCCCCAGGACTGAACCCTGTGGGACACCAGCTTTTACTTCATACATATGAGATAGATTATCTCCAACTCTGGCCTGAAAGAACCGGTTGGAGAGAAACGAGTGTATCAGAGTAATTATGTCTTGAGGAAATCCATCCATAATCATTTTAAAAATAAGACCATCGTGCCAGACTTGGTCGAAGGCTTTGTGTACATCGAGAAAAACGACCCCACAGTACATAGAGAGATTAAGGGGCTCATTGATATCCGCTGCGAGCCTCCATGTTTGGAGTTGGCAGGAATGGTTTGAGCGAAAGCCAAATTGTTCATCGCGGATGAGATCGTTGGCATCACAGTACTCAATGAATCTCTTGAGAATTGTTTTTTCCAGGATTTTGGAAATTGATGGTAACAAGCTGATGGGCCTGTAGCTAACAGGATTTGCAGGATTTTGTCCTGGCTTAGGAATGCTTAAGACAACTGATTGCTTCCAAGCATCCGGGAAGTAAGTGTTCTTCCAGCAGTCGTTAATCACTTTTGCAATATCTTGAATTGTATTTGGAGGTAAATTTTTCAAAGCACTGTTCTTAATAGAGTCTTTACCTGGAGCTTTTCTTGTTTTTAAATTTTTAATGATGCTTAGGATTTCATTTACATCAATGCTATGTTTTGGGAATTCATTGCCGTGAATATTATAGAAGCCAGTTATGCAGGATTTTACTTTCTCAGACATATCAAGTCCTATTTGCCGACCATCAGTAGGTGTGACAAACTGTTCTGAAAGTGAACTTGCAATAAGCTGCGCTTTATCATCATCATTCGTGATGAATTTGCCATTTTGGGCTAACAGAGGTGGGATATTAATGGCTTTCTTGTTTTGCAAGGCTCGAACCATGCACCACATAGAGTTATCGTGGGTCGACAGACTCTTAACTTTATCATTCCATCTGTCATTACGAAGTGCTTTTACCTCCTCGTGAACTCTTCTTGTGAGCCTATTATACTTGGTCTTAAGCCATGAATCACGAGTTCGGTACCACTGCCTTCTAACCTTATTCCTTTGCTCAATTAATTGTTTGATTTCTGGGGTGAGATCAAGGTGATCAGCTCGCTTCGACTCTAAAAGCGAAGCACTAGAGTCAATAGCTGCATTTATACGTTCAGTAAGCCTTTTCACATTGGTATCTATGTCGCTCGTACTATGTACGTTATTTAGTGGGTCGTCATCATTTTTGAGAATTTCTCTAAAAATTTCCAGTCTTGTTTGAGCCTCAGTTCTTCTTTGAGGTCAATGTTTACGTTATCAAAATTTAGTGCAACTGGTTTATGGTCTGAGGATATATCATTGACAGTATAGATACTGAATGATTTGTAGAAGCCCTTCAACAACACAATATCAAGTACATCGCTTGAAGGAGAATGATCACAATAATATGTATCATCCACAGGGCCTACTACAATAATATCAGATTGCCGTTGCACGTAGCCATACAGAAGGATACCGTTTTGGTTATGGCATCTTGAATTCCAGTGCGAGTGCTTAGCGTTCAGGTCTCCCGCCATAATAACGGGAATATTCCGGGAAAACAGCTCGTCAAGCTCATTGGCATCGAATTTATGCTTGGGCGCATTATATAGAGCCACTAGTTTCACCTCTCCCAGTGTGGCATCAGTAATGATAGCAGAGGCAGCTTCCATTCCCATATAGTCTCGGGTTGGTTCCTCCCGATGATGAATGCCTTTCTTAATAATAATTGCTGACCCACCTGACGGGGACTTTACTGTAGTGGGAAGAATTCTGTCTTTACGATAGACACAGTAACCAGGTAGCCTGAAGTCGCGGTCTGGCCTTAAGTGTGTCTCACATAGAAATGCTATGTCTATATCCCATTGGATTAGGAAGTTGTAAAACTCAATACGCCTCCGGGGTACCCCCCTGGCGTTCCATATTACGCAACGAAGTTTACCTCGATTTGTAATAGAATAACATCGATCAGCCATACTGTCAGTGTTTATTCGTAAGTATTCCACTCATCAGTGGCATTTTCTTGCCTAGTTCGTTTAACAAATTGCATACACTGCCAATTTGTTTATACATTTCTTGAAAATCATTCACGTTAATGCTCTTATCTTGTTTGGAGACCATTGAGGCATAGGAAATCTCCGGGGACACTTTAGCACTTTGCACTCTCCTGACTTGCGGATATTTAGGACATTTTGTGTAACTGGAGGTGTGTTGTCCATTACATCGAATACATTTTGGGGGATCTTGTCCTTTTACATTTGGGCAGTCTTTTGACTGATGATCTTTAGCGCATTTGTTACAACGGGGGGATTCCGTGCAACCCATAGATACATGGCCAAATCGCAAACAATTATAACATTGTAAAGGTTTCTTATTACCTCGAAACATTTCAACACTGACAGCTAAGGGCCCTATGCGGGTCACACTTTTAAGTGTCTTATTGTGTTCAGTGTTTGATAACAGAACCAGAATCATGGGCATATCTATTGATCCTTTGGCTTTTTTAAGCCTAATCACTTTCTCAGGAAAGTAGTTAGCCTTTTTCAGGTCTTCATTAAAATCGTTAAGGTCACGTCTACATTTCGTATAACGTATTTGAGGACTTTTTCCGATTTAAGTTGATGATGCTGAATCTTTAGCACGTTATCAGCCTTAATGCCAGACACCAATTTACTATGCGTTTCCTCATCATGGCACCTTATTTTGATCGTCTCTGCTCTGCCTGTGCGTACAGTAATTTGGTTAATCGCCACATGCTTTTGAATCTCGCCCAGGATTTGCTTGATTGGCTGACCGCGAGTACGTATTATGATTGGCGGAATATAGGAGCTGCTCTTGGTATTTGGCTTTTCAACATTTTTTCGCTGTTCGGACTTGCTTTCTCGAAAAGCAACAGCGATTGTATCATTTATATTAACAATATCCTTAATGTTGTCAATTTTCAACCCTTTTTTAGCCTTTTTAGATTTTGCAGGTATCCATTTATCCGTATTATTGTATAGCCGTTTGCGATTTGTACTAATCAGGTCTTTGCCATCGTTATCATTACTCCCTAAGCCGGAGGGGATAATTTCCTTAGGCTGAGCATTCACACTTAGATAGTCAGAAGTTTCACCTGTAGGCTGATTACCTTTCATTGACAGAGCAGAGAATTGATCTTTGAGGAACTGCTCCAACTTATTAAAGTTCTCGTTGGCTTCATTACGTGCTGCAGATATTTCAGCATTCATATTAGCAATTTTATCGTGGATTTCAGTTATGTTCCCTTTTAGTGACTCAACTTTTCCTTGTAAATTATCATACTTAGTGCACATTTCTTGGCGCAAAACCTCTAGCTTATCCTTAATTATAGCATCAAAAGCTTCAAATCTGTAATCTTTACAGGCATCTTTATATATCAAACGAAACGAAACTAGCATATAATGCTAAACGATCGACAATCGAACAGTGAAGTGTACATTCGTAAGGATGGGACGAAAGCAGCGCTTTCACAAAGCTCATCTAACCAGAATAAACTCCAAAGGAAATACACTGAGGTAGTCAAGAAGCCTAACCAACCCAAGCGGTCTTCCATATTATACAAAAAAGAAAGTAAGATTGACGATTGTCAGAAACAAAAAACAAACGAAATAAAAAATACAAGGAGAAATAAGATTATCACATCTTCCAGTAGTCTGGGAAAGAGACGTTGCTAATATCTTCAAAATTGATGTCAAGAACGTGCCTCGGTTTACGATACTTCGTATGCCAGTTCATATTCATTGAGTTCTCCAGTATCCCTTTCACAAGCTTATTGTCGTGAGTCTTCATCTTCTGTATCATAATCAAAAGGAGATCCTGTATAAACTTACCGATATGGGCCATGTTTAAATCGAGGTGGATGGATTGGTTTATCATTGACTCAAGACTCTCATGGAACCAGCATATGGCCTATGCTCTGAACAAAGCGAAGAGGGCTAAGTACAGTATCATAGCTCTTATGGGTCGCAACAGCGCCCTCAGCATTGACAACAAGCTACTTCTGTACAAATCGATTATCCGGACCATACTCCTCTATGGCATGCCTGCGTGGGCGACTATCTGTAAAAGCAGATGGAGTGAACTACAGTCATTCCAGAATGTTACCCTGAGGACCATTGCCCAGCTGGACAGAAGGACGGTGAAAAACCAATCCATGCTAAACGATCCCCATTTATCAGCTTATAAAATCCAAGGCATACATATAAAGCACCAATGGGAGGCCAGCGTCAAATCTCGAAACCGGATTGGCTACTGTATCCGTTACAATAAGAAAGTAGGAGCAGAAACAATGATATGACGCCTCTGGTATTCCATTGGTCTGTGATGAGTGTTTTTCCTTCAGTTTTTCCTTCATAAAAAAAAAACTCTGAAAAACCTGAGCCATTCCAAAAAACCTTCAGATTTAAAGGTAAAACCTCTGAGTTCCCAACACTGTTGGGTTGTTGTTTACCTACGTATTTATACGTAGTTCCTTTAAATTTTGTAATAAAATAACTTTTCTTGATAAGACTTTAGTCCACGTGTTTTTTATATTGGCAGTGGCTATTTACACGGGTCCGTGAAAACATGCATTTTCACGTCCGCAGCTTCTGATTGGTTTAGAAGGTCACGTGGTGCAGAGGTCGGGAAAATACCTAGATTCACGTACGATGCGATTTAAAAACACGTTTCATCGGATTCATTTTATTAATTCGATCTTTTTTTTTTTATCTTTATTTTTTTTTTTAGTTTTTTGAGGTTTGTGCTTTGTTTATTGGGCGAAAAGGAAAAGTTTACTTTTGTTTGCTTTTCGTGATTTTTTTTTTTTAATTTGATTTCATTGACCTTATTATTATGAATGTTTGAATGGCCGAAAAATTTAACATGAATTGAGTTTTAATCTACTTAAGCATTTTGAAAGTATCCAAATAAATAAGCGCTGTGTTGGGACAAAATTTCAGAGCAAGCATTTTTGTCAGTGACGACAGGGTTGGGACAAAAGCTCCCAAAAGTAGGGCTTTTATCCTACACATTCTGTATCAGTGTTTAAAGGGGGGGGGGGACCTTGAAAAATATAGTCAATTTATAATATCTTTTGAATTTAGTTTAATAAAGTGTAATATTATTAAGATGAAAATTCTTGGCACAACAATACTTGTGCATGTGAAAGAAATCAGGAATTCTCATATTTGAATGTATGAAAGAATTTATTACAAGTTAATAGAATAAAAGAAAGTGTGAGGTTTATTTGAATTTCACAAAATAAGTATCACAGTTTATTTGAATTTCACAAATAGTATCACAGAATAAAAAGTCATTTTTTATTTTACATCGCCCTCTCCAAGTCTGACAAAGTAGAAAATGCATCCCCCAGTTTGATCTCAGCCATTTGCACAATGAATCCGATGAAACGTGTTTTTAAATCGCATCGTACGTGAATCTAGGTATTTTCCCGACCCAGTGTTGTTCCACTGCACTTGAAAATGGTAATAGATAGTCCCGCCAAAACGTAATAGATTTCACAAAAACGTAATAGATTTCGCAAAAATGTAATAGATTTTGAGAGACAGTTTTATTTTTATTGGAAACTATGAAGGAATTATCAAACTCTGAAGAAAACTTTGAACAGGAATTTGCTTAAAATGAATTTATTTGTTTAAAAAATATAAATGCAGAATAATGCAATAATTTATAAAATTGACGTTTTTTAAGAGCTGAAGACTATTTAGAATTGTTTCCATGGCCTGGATTCTTCCTCTGTATCTGTTTTTGTACAGAGAACGCAAAGCTTTTAGTGTCATTGTTTTTGGAACTTAGTAATTAAAACATGTGCTTGATACAAGGAATAATTCTTTGGTTGTGGAAACAAGAGGCTTATTTCTAAAGTCTGTTTTTATAAGATGTAGTTGAGAAAACGCTCTCTAAACGGCAGCGGTAGAGCGAAGCAAAGATAATAAGGCCTTTATTGCAGGTGTCTCAATCAAAAACCTTCATTTTCAAAACTTTGCGCCACTACCGAATTCTTATATATCTTGAAGCAACTTATACTCATCATTCAATTCTTCAAGCTCATTATCTGTTATAATGGTAGGGAAAAAAAACTGCTATTGGAACTAAACTGTTTATATTTCTAGAACACAGCTATTTTTGGTTCTAATCTAGATAGTGAGCTCATTCAGAATTTTGCTGATAAACAGGAACTTTATTTGAATTTGCTTGCACAATTCAATGTAGAAATTCTGTTGTTACACAACTAAAAGAAGCACGGATCATTAACAGGATAGTGCGCCATCTGACGAATGTGATGCGTCACTCGATTTGAAGGTTTGACCAAGGAGTAAAGAATAGACTCTATTCTTTACTCCCTGGTTTGACCATAGTATTAGAAGGAGCGTCACCTTCTAATACTATGGTTTGACTTCCCGCCCATTTTTTTTAACAGCACTAACAATGACGTCAACTGGATGTAGTCGTCTAGGTCAGCAGTGTTCATTCAAAACTGTGTTAATCATTTAGAACGGGTTTGAATTTGAGGAGAACATGGGAAAGGAGCACTCACAGCAATTTCCAGCTCGTAGGACGCATTTTATTAGGTTATAGCTCTCTGACTCGATTATAAGAATACAGTACTTCGTAGATAGGTTGTACTCAAGGTAATCTAGAATAACAGGTAGGTCCAGTTTGTCAGAAGTGCTTAACGCGCATGCGTATTGTGACGTCACTGGAAGACTTATGGCTTTACTTCCGGCGTGTGCGGTAGCCATTATTCTGGTCACAAAAGAAAACGTTTTCACGTAAAAAAACAAAACTCTTACGTTGATTTCTGAAGAAACGTTTATTTGTAAACTTACTATTTTATAAATTAAAATTTCCTAATGCCTGCATAAATAAAGTTATTAAGAAATAATATCGAAATTATCATCTGTCTCTTAACTGCCAACGGTTCCGACGAATCAATTTCGAAATCTTAACGAGAAATGCTAACTAGGCCTAATGATAATGACAGGTAATTATGTAGATGACGGCCTCCACCCCAACTTGCGTTTTTTCCTTCCTTGCGTTGTTTTTTAACATGCATCTTGGGTTGCTTAGTGTTTTGGGGGGGGGGGGG
>JAHWFO010031069.1:0-11492 GCA_023313115.1 Rhysida immarginata | reverse complement strand
ATAACAAATGGTTTAAAGATCACACGGCTACACTTAACAGTGGAGCAAAAGAACTTCTTTTAAAGAAGGCAATACAATAGCAATTCTAATTCTATCGAAACCATTGTTTGCGCTTCTGTTGTTTATATTTTTGAATTTTTGAAATTTTATTCTGGCTCAGTTACTTCATAATATCATAATTAAGAAATAAAAAAGCTAGTTTATTTCGATGAGCAAATGGTGAGTTTTGAGACTAACTTGCCTTTATTAAGTACCGAAAAATATTTTAGGCTTTTAGTTTGTCTGACTTTTTATATCCGTCTGTGATTGAATTTTCTCCAAAAGTATCAAAGATTTTGAAAACTTATTTAATTATACTCAAAAAAAAAAATTAAAAAAATTATATTAAAATTTTAATAATAATATAATAATTAATATAATAATATTAATAATAATAATAATATATAATAATAATATTATAATAATATTATAATAATTAAAAACTTATATAATTTACGGTGACCCAAAAAAAACTTATTGGGTTTGAGATCTGATTTTCGGTTTTATTAATGGACAGATTATAATGCAATCATAACATGCTCATTTTGGCATAATATACAGAAATGGTTCAAATCATAAAATATAAAATTAATAGGTTTACATTTTTCATTGGATAACCTGCTGGATATGGTCACCTTTCTCTTTTATTACCAAATTTAAGCGACTAATGATATTAAAACTATAGAGTGTAACATTGGCTATGGGAACTGAGCTATCTCTGCTGTGATGGTGGCTTTCATGTCACACAGTTGTTGATCTTGTGGGATAAACTCTGCTTTTCATAATCATAGTCACAGGGTTTAAGGTCTTGGGATCGAGGAGGCCAGGTTATTGGAACATTTCGTCCAGTCAATCTGACTGCAGTAAAAATAGAAAGCTAGTAATGATTTACTGCGCGCCGTCATGTTGGAATGGTACGCATTCAAAATGCCTCATTCACTGATGTAAGGGATAACATCATTCTGTAAAATCCGTAGATAGCGGGCACAAGTGTATGTCACTGTTACAAAAACACCATCGTTCTCTTCTTTGACGAAAATCTGTCCCATCATGAAGTTTGTAGCGAGGCTACAGTAGACAGTTACCTTCAGCGAGTATAGATGAAATTGATGGTAGGCATGCGGGTTGTTAGAGCTCCATCTTTTATCGTTGGAAACATTTCCGCATTATGCCAATTTGAACATTTTTAAATATCATCAATCGTAACCGTAATCAATCTATATATCTAGCGAGGAGAAAACGGTACAATCAATTTGAGAAAAAGTGTTTGCTACGTGTATTTTAAACGATATTGAAGCTAAAACAACAGTTTTTAGAATTTTTGTGTATTATAAACGATACTGAAGCGCAAACAACAATTTTTAAGATTTTTATCTGTTTGTCTGTATCTCTATTTATATGTTAGAGGTTAGTGCCAAAACTGCTGAAAAGATTTAGTTGAAATTTTGCAGTTTTATGTGGCTAAGGGTGGATCAACATATAGGTTATAAATCATTACGCTCAGTACTTTAGGGAATGAGCAGTACCTATACATACACCTATACATAAAATAAAATGTAACGGCTTCCTGCCTGTGGGCGCATTATGCAAAAACTGCTGGATGGATTTTGATGAAATTTGTTGTGAAGGTTATTTAGTAATTACGTTACGTCAAAATTCTGTATACTTATGGGGGAAAATGTCTCATTCCCATGGGAAAAAACAAACACTGGTTCCATTAAAAATATAATAAATTGCCAACAGATATCGCCACGAGTATTTTAAATCGCGCTATGGTTTTGTTGGTTGGTTGGTTTGTTTGGTATTAACCTCCTTTTCAACTGCTATGGTTATTTCAGGACGGCGTTATAGGGGCCGCAAATTTTGCCGCGCAAGGGTTCTTTAACTTGCAGCCGGCAAACGACTACACGGGACCAACGGCTTTACTTTAAGGAAGTGCGTGATCCCAGAATTTCCCCCCTAAAAAAATCCTCGTCCTCCTCGGCCGGGGTCGTACCCGCGTCCTAGGGCATCAGAGGCGATCACGCGCTATGATTTTGTTCCTTATCTTGATATATATATATATATAAGAAGAGAGAGAAACCACTAATCCACATAACGGATTTATTCTGATGAATATGTATTTCGGCAGCCAAGCTGCCTTCTTCAGCATCCAAGGGAAGTTATGATCAGAGAGACAAGCTGTGTACAGTTATGATCAAACAGTGAAGTGTACATTTGTTAGGATGGGACGAAAGCAGCGCTTTCACAAGCTCATCTAACCAGAATAAACTCCAAATAAAATACACTGAGGTAGTCAAGAAGCCTAACTAACCCAAGCGGTCTTCCATATTATACAAAAAAGAAAATAAGATTGACGATTGTCAGAAACAAAAAACAAACGAAATAAAAAATACAAGGAGAAAGAAGATTATCACATCTTCCAGTATCTGGGAAAGAGACGATTCTAATAACTTCAAAATTGATGTCAAGAACGTGCCTCGGTTTAAGTTACACGAAATGTCCAAAATACCCCCAGGTTCAAAGGATGCCTAGTTCTAAAGTGACAGTAGGCAAATCCTATGCTGCTGCTGTGGCTACGCCGGAAGACAAAGACCTAAACATCAATGACCTGCCAGGTATGTATAAGCAATTAGGACGTATCTTTCATCTGTTTTCTAATCTAGGCAAAAGTCACCCACAGTTGAGTGGGCTCCTTACGACCAAATAATTTTAGTATGGCTGCACAACGTTATAGTGTAATCAACAAAGGTGAATTTCGGTGCGTGATGTGGAACGCTAAGAGCATTCCCCGAAAGCGTATCGAGTTTCACAATTTTCTGTTAAAGCAAGAAATCGACGTTGCTTTCCTGTGTGAAACTCATCTCAAACCAAGCCAAGACCTGGCTATTGTGTGTACCGTAAGGATCGAATGGCTTCAAATGCTGCAAGATGTGCTTCTGGGGGCGCTGCGATCATCATTAAGAAGATAATTCAACACCAAGAATTAGTCTCCAAGTCTTATGCAGGTATGGAATCGGCCTCCATCATTATCAATGACGTCCCCTGTGGTGAAGTTCGTAGTGCTCTACAATTCACCTAAACATTATCTTTATATTAGTGAGCTTGATTAACTCTTCAGTGGTGAAACTCCAGTCGTCCTAGCTGGTGACCTAAATGCCAAACACACAAGCTGGAACTCCAGAACGCAGAATTACAACGGCATGATTCTCTATAGGTTCATACAAGGTAGAGATGATATCATCGCTGCTGGACCTGTGGAGGACACCTACTACTGCGACCACTCCCCTAGTAGTGACGTTTTGGACATCTCGCTCTTGAAGGGTTTCTTCAAACCGTACAATATCTTCACATTTGATGACCTTTCTTCTGACCACAAGCCTGCGGCGTTGAACTTTGACAATGTTGACATAAATTTCCGAGAGGAACTGATACATCATCAAGACTGGAAGCTCTACAAAAATATTCGTAAGGACTATGGCTGCCATCCCGACATGGCATACTGCGCGAAGGACATCGATAAACGTGTTGATGACATCACCAGATGTATTAACAGTACCATAGATGCTAGTAACTATCCATCAGAGAATAAACCTCATCATTGAATCCAACTCACTCCTGGAATCCAACGCCTAACTGCTGAAAGAAACAGGACCCGTAGACTATGGCAACGCTATCCTGAACCTTGGCTCAAAACCAAATACAGCAGGCTAGTGCAAAGAGTCCAAGAAGAGATAAAAGAGCTTCGCGACGCTAGATGGAATGACAAATTCAAATCTTGTCGGCTTGAGACAATTCTATTCGGAGTTTGGCCAGAGCTTTATAGAAGAAGAATAAGAATGATTCGCTTCCTCCTCTACGTACCCCACAAGGTGACTATGTGCAAACTGATCAGGACAAGGCCCAAGTCATTGCAGATTTACTGGAAATGCAGTTTGTTACTCCTACCAACGATAAGTCTAAAAGCCAAATCATGTCTCAGCGTGTGGAAGAAGGTATTGTCAACTTTGATGAAGTCCCGCAGCATTTAACGAAGTACAACATCGAGGCTGGTGAGATCGCCAACATCATAAATAAACTGTAAAAGAAGAAGGCTCCAGGAAAGGACAAGGTGAGTAATAACGCCCATGTCTCAAAGAACTTTATTGACTTTCTCACCAATATCGTTAGTGACTGCTGGAAATTTTCTTACTTCTCTGTGGCTTGGAAGAAATCTATTATGTTGAGTATCCCCAAGCAGGGGCAAATTCCTGCAATTCCGTCGAGTTACCGACCTATTAGCCTGCTACCCACGATATCCAAGGTGTTGGAGAAAACGATTCTCGTCAGATTTCAAGACCACTGTCTAGCAAATGACCTTATTCGGGAAGAACAGTTTGGCTTTCGTGCTGCCCACTCTTGTCCGATACAGATATGGAGGCTCGTTGAAGACCTGAGCACCCCCCTGAACCTCTCCAGGTACCGCGGGCTGGTATTACTCGATGTCAGTAAAGCTTTTGACCAGGTGTGGCATGACGGCCTTGTCTACAACATGATCAGAGACGGGTTCCCTGCCAATTTGATTTTGTTGGTGAAATTCTTTCTTGACGGCAGATCCTATCAAGCCAAAGTTGGAGAAAATCTTTCCACGCCCCGTGTTGTATAGGCCGGTGTCCCTCAGGGTTCTGTCCTCGGGCTTGTGCTATTTAATTACTTTAGACATGATTTCCCGAAACCCGATAATTGTAATCTGTATTTTTATGCGGATGATACTGCTATTATGACATGGGCACACCAGCCAGCTCACGTTATCACTCGGCTGCAGTGCGCCTTGAAGCAGTTCGAAGACAGGTTTAACTGCTGGAAGTTGAACCTTAAAGTCGGAAAGTGCAAGGCTTTGTATCTCAATAGGAAGCTCAAGCGTCCCCCAGATTCTCTTGTTCTGTTTAATAAGAAACTGGACTGGGTGGACAACTACAAGTATCTGGGAGTTATCATTAACTCAAGACTCTCATGGAACCGGGATATGTCCTATGATCTGAGCAAAGCGAAGAGGGCTAAGTATAGTATCACAGCTCTCATGGGTCGCAACAGCGCCCTCAGCATTGACAACAAGCTACTTCTGTACAAATCGATTATCCGGACCACACTCCTCTATGGCATGCCTGCGTGAGCGACTATCTGTAAAACCAGATGGAGTGAACTACAGTCATTCCAGAATGTTACCCGGAGGACCATTGCTCAGCTTGGCAGAAGGACGGTGAAAACCAATCCATCCACATGGATTTAAACATGGCCCATATCGGAAAGTTTATACAGGATCTCTTTTTAATTATGATACAGAAGATGACGACTCACGACAATAAACTTGTGAATGGAATACTGAAGAACTCATTGAATATGAACTGGCATACGAAGTATCGTAAACCGAGGCACGTTCTTGACGTCAATTTTGAAGATATTAGCAACGTCTCTTTCCCAGACTACTGGAAGATGTGATAATCTTTTTTCTCCTTGTGTTTTTTTTATTTTGTTTGTTTTTTGTTTCTGACAATCGTCAATCTTATTTTCTTCTTTGTATAATGTGGAAGAGCGCTTGGGTTGCTTAGGCTTCTTGACTACCTGAGTGTATTTCATTTGGTGTTTATTCTGGTTGGATGAGCTTTGTGAAAGCGCTGCTTTCGTCCCTTCCTAACAAATGTACATTTTACTGTTCGATTGTCGATTGTCGATTAATTACCATCAGAACAGCTTGTCTCTCTGATCATAGCTTCCCTTGGATGCTGAAGAAGGCCGCTTGGCTGCCGAAATAAGTATTCTCCAGAATAAATTTGTTATGTGGATTAGTGGTTTCTCTGTCTTCTGTTGTTTGATGTCCATCCACAGTTTCTAGCTCCTCATTTTTCGGTTTATATATAGCGCACTTTCTGTCTGTTTGTTTGTTTGATTGTTACTCCATAACTTCTGAACCGGGTAACCCCCGAGGCTGAAATTATGCACAGATGACCTCGAAAACCCAGAGAGTGTCTTAAGGCCGGTTTCCATTTAGCGTCGGTTCAGCGTAGGTTAGGCGTCTGCGTCTTTTTTTGGAATTTTTGAAAAACTCATTCGTTTTCCAATTAGCATCTGTTAAACATCTGCGTCGGTTCGGCGTCGGTCACGCGTCGTTTCAAGATCTGGCATGGCTAGATTTTTAGACGTCTTTTTCAGGCGTCTTTTTGATCTAGCCAATTAGGTGCCATCTACTTCGCTATGGATTCTGGGTAGTTGTCTTCGCTGATTCAGATGGAGAATCATGGCTGCCGTAGCTGCTGTTCGCTGACACGTGTTCTCGCGACTTTTCCCTCGTGAATTTATTAATAAACAGGTTATAAAAATTTGGTGAATCATTTATTTATCAAGTAAAAATGATATAGTAATAAATTCAAAGCGTGAACTTCACCAGAGTGGTTGATTTCTTCTTTTTCCATCACCTTGAGAGAGCGACAATTGTTTGCAGCAACTCGGCCAATCAGATCAGACCAGATTCAGGATAATGGTTGAAAGTCGCTAAATGGAAAACGACCGCGCTCGCGTGCTAATCAGGGCGCGTCTCACAAGCGACGATTGCAAAAAAGGACGCCGACGCTGAACCGACGCTAAATGGAAACCAGCCTTTAGGCTAGCTCCTGTACCCGTCCGACCTAGACTCCTAGGCCCTTCTAATCGATATTCAGATGCCAACAATACCGAAAAAATAAGAGATATCTCACCAACATTATGCACGGTCTAGCAAAGCAAGGCAAAGTTTGTGTCAATAATCGGCATGCTGTCTTTTTATCAACAATCGGCTGTTTGTGTTTCTATGTTGCGTCAACAAGGACTGATACACAGCCCACTAGATAAAGGCCTGCATTGATATTTAATACTACTGGATGGCTCACTCACGGCGAGTTTGCATGAAAAAGATTCTGCCTGAAATTGGTCATTGTTGTCTGACACAACAAAGAGTTTGCCATTGTTATCTGACACAACTAACCGATGGCCTTTGAGGACGCGATTGTAATGAGGTTCAGTGAAATTCTAAAAAAATGCATAATTTTCTCCACGTAGCATGTTTTATCTTTTTTTCAATTAAAATTATATAAAGAAAAATTTCCAAAGTTCGTAAAATTAGCATACATATCATATTGTGATATTGGACAGGCATGACACAACTACTCGATAATCTTAGAGGATTTGGCTTTTTTGCCAGAAACATTTGCTATTAAGTCGGCCATCCAGTAGTATTAGATATCAACGAAGGCCTGATTGCTGTTTTCAAAATGGTGGCGCTCGCAGGCGGACTGTCTGTGGGAAATAAGACGGAATAGAAGAATTATTTCATAAATTATTCTTCACTAACTTCATCTTGTCTTGAAAGGCAGAATAATCAGAAGACTAGAAGCAGGACAATCACAAACGGGAATCTCTAGAAAACTATATGTTCCAAAAAATGTTACATGCTGAACAGTGCAAGGTTGCCAAGTGTTACAACACTTAGCATGAGCGATATTTTCAATTAACTGTAAGAAGTCAGAGGACCCTACCTGACAGGCAACTGTCTAAGCCCAACAATCAAAAAATATTTGTGAATGTTCACCACAATTGGGATTTTTTTTTTGCAATCAATTGTTCGGCCACAGCTCATTGTTTGAACACGAATCATTGAGAGATATTATTTTATGAGATAAGTTTTATACAGACTTCTGCACACAGGATTAGTGTAATGTACAAATTTTCACTTGCATCTATAGTGTAAATCTATATCTTTACTTTCACAACAACTCATGTACCACCAGTTAGGATCTTAAAACATCAGTAACAGAAAATCAATCTTATCTCTTACTTTTGTACGTTGTGATAATTCAAATTCATTGTCAAAGTGAGTGAAGAGCTGCAACTGATTTTCATTATCACGAAAGTCGTAATAATCATAAACAAACACCTGTTGGAAAAAGTCACAATATTTTGCAAAGAACCTCAGAAAACTTCTTTAGAAATAATGATTAAACTATATTGTTCAGAATTGTTTCTATTTTTATTGTTTTTATCAGCTTTATATTAGACAGGGTGTTTCAGAATTATGTACAATAAATTTAGTGACATATTCTTCAGGTCAAAAGAAGACGAAAATGTTCTATAGCACTTAGTCTGGAAACGATTTATTTACGCGATACAGCCAACTAAACCCTTGGCTCCAAATTACAGGAATGGTTCAAAGTGCCCGCCACCAGCTCGCACGCACGCTTCGGCTCGTTGCATGAGCGACCGTCTGATGTCATGGAAGAGTTCGTCGCCAGCATTGCAAACGGTTTGGCATGCATTTTCAATTTGTTGTCGCAGATCCATAATGTTAGGAACTTCTGTGCTGTAGACGATCGTTTTCACATGATCCCACAGAAAAAAGTCCAAGGGATTAAGGTCGGGTGATCTTGCAGGCCAGGCTGCTGGTCCACCTCGACCTATCCACCGATTCGTGCATGCAGCATTAAAGTGTGCTCACGCAACATGGCTGAAATGTGCTGGAGCGCCATCATGCATGAACCACATGTTAGATCTTATCAAAAGAGGAACATCATCCAGTAATTCTGGCAATGCATTCTGCAGAAACAAAAGATACGTTCGCACAGTCAATCGTGGCGGCAACACATAAGGGCCAATTAAGTTATTTCCGACAATTCCACACCAAATGTTCACGGAGAAACGCTCTTGATGCGCTTGAGCTCTGGTAACATGCGGGTTAGCATCTGCCCAATGGTGCTGGTTGTGAGAATTTACGATTCCTGTCCGGGTGAAGTTTGCTTCGTCCGTGAAAAATATCTGGTTGAGACAACTAGGGTCTGCAGCATGACGACATTGTATCCATTGGCAAAATCGTTGTTGGTGTGGATAGTCCGTTGGGTTCAGTGCCTGAACCAGTTGCAGGTGGTATGGATGCAAAAGCTGACAGTGAAGAATGCGCCAAACAGATGAGTGCGGAATGTCTACCATGGAAGAAATACGACGGGTGCTTGTCTGTGGTTCATCATGTATGATGTCAATTATCACATCCTCCTCATCCAGAGAATGTGCTACAGGCCGCCCTTGTCCTGTTTGACGGCCAAAGGAACCACGCTCCCTCAAATGTCTGTCGACAGATACAAATGTTCGGTTATTTGGCAAACGTCTATTCGGAAAGCGTTCTTGGTAGAGTCTTCCACAGCATTTCCGTCCGCAAGACCATACATTAGGTGCATGTCAGTGTATTCTGCACTGGAATACGTGTACATGACTTTTTTTACGTAAATCGTAATGCGCATGTCAAAGCACGCAAACGTTCTGAAATTGATATTCCTAGTGGATGTACAGTAGTGAAACTACAGTAATGGAAACAACCATACACAACTAATGGAACAACCCTAAAGTAGTTTTAAATGGAACAAACCACTCAACCTAGTGTTGGGTCGAAATGGTGGAACTGCTAAAATATCGTCCGCTAACTACCGTGCTTCCCTACCGTATGATATTGGTTTATTCGCAAACAAATAGTTTCCAGACAAAGTGCTATAGAACATTTTTGTCTTCTTTTGACTTGAAGAATATGTCACTAAATTTATTGTACATAATTTTAAACACCCTAATATGTCACTAAATTATTGTACACATAATTGTTTTTATCTATGTCTCGTTTTAAAATGCAACTTGTAAGTAAGTTATAAAATTGAAATTTAACACACAGCTGTGTAACACTGCGACAATGATGAAAAAAATCTAAAATTGGAGATAAGTTTCCAAAAAACATAGAAATTAATAAGCTAAATATCTATATACAGGGTGAGGCACTTGTCTGAGACAACTCAATATCTCAGAAACTAAGCATTGTACGAAAAAATGTCCAAAATCAAAAGTGAATTATTTCTGTGAGGTTCCTGGGGATAAATATGGAAATAAGTGGTCGAATGAATAGTTAATTATTTAAAAAGGACTGCGCCAGTGGATTATACTTTCCACAAAGTGTTTATGATAAATTTAAAGTTTATCCCATTCACACAAACTAGTTTCTTCCCGCTTAAACAGGCCCGGCCAAGTGAGGAGAAAATCAAAGTACTCGAGGCAGTGTTTAACATATAAAATAGAATATTTATTAGGAACATTCAACAATTGTATAAAACAGAATTTGAGATAATAAGAAATGAAATTTAATCAATGATCTGTAAACCAATGTATCTCTAGAATGATTCAATTTGTAAAAAAGAAAAACTTTGTATTTAATTGTAATGAACCAATAATTTGTATCTCAGAAATAAATGATGGAATATCAGAATTGACTTATGATAATGGTAATAAATGTAATTATAATTCTTAAGACAAGAATAGAATTTGGAAATTCTAACAATCAATTTTCTAAGACTAAAAATATTCTCAAACGACTTGTAAGTCTTAACTGTTTAATAATGTTAATTGAAATATAGAAATATAGAATCACTGTTCTGTGGAATTTTGTATCAAATGATTTAACAGTAAAGAATTAGGTTCTTCTGACAGATCTTAACTTAGATAATCAAATTTCTGGCAATAATATAACTAATGGCAAGACTTTATGTAAGATAACAAAATGATCGGACTGATGCAATCAACTTAAAGGGGTGATAGAATTAAACTGAGTTGTAACTTGACTCTAAAATGTAATTGTCTTTCCCACTAGAATTTTAGGAATAAGAATGTTCCGTTCCCATTTTAAATGAATAGAAATTGAAATAAAGAAAACATGAATAATATAAATAGAATGGCCATTGAGACATTAAATTGGAACTGGGCTTTACCGGGTCTTCTCGAATCTGTCCGCTCTTGGATGGCACTCGCTCTCTGGCTCCGTCGAAACGTCTGGAGGGGGGGTGGACTCCTCTTCAGAAATGGCTGGTAGGTTTCTCTGCTAGGCTCCTTCTTCCATGATGAAATTATATACCGTTCTGGGCTGGCTTTTCTTTCTCAAACTAACATTAACTTTTCTAACTATTAAATTTATGGAGCTGGTTCTCAGCTAGGTGGAAGTTACTTAAAGAATCCTCGGCATCGAGCTAACTCAAGAATTACGTGGTGTGAAACGTAATGGAAAACTAAATTTAAACAGGAGTTAAAAATACTAATTTAAAATTTCCCATCTGAATTCATTTGAATTTCAGATAGAGGCCGAATTGGAATATGATAAAAATTGCGAGTAGGTAAACCGCACACCCGGTTCTCTTAAAATCAAAACTTCTACTACAGAAGATTCTTTCTCTGGAACTACTGACAAAACAGATCCAGTTTCCTTAACCAATCAAACGTTCGAATACACGCTAGACAATCACCAAAAGGTGATTCTTCAACCAATCAAGAACTTGGTAACATTTCTCAACTTATTTGAAATTTATCACTCACATGACAATTAGTCACATCTGGCCATCTTCATCGTTCAAGGTTCACTCTTTGTT
>JAHWFO010031067.1:0-13523 GCA_023313115.1 Rhysida immarginata | reverse complement strand
TTTTTTTTTTACTTTATTCCGGTGGACACTGTAAAAAAGTATAACGAATAATTATAATGATAGGGTATGATTAAAAAGAGTGTTTGTGTTACATTTTGTTTATTTTTACCTTTAGAAATTATTTTTTTTTAATTTAAATTTTAAATTTTCAAGTGATGATGCAATGCTGAATTAATTTTTTTACTTTGTTTCTTTTCAGGTAAGTTCGACTAGGTTTCTTCAATGAAAATTATTTCTTTTAGAATTAAATAGAACGAAACTTATGGGAAAAGTAAGACTAAATTTTCTTTCCCTTTTATTTTTTTAAAGAAAAAAATTCTTAACTCCACCCTTATAATTTTAAGCTTAAATATATAAAAATATTTTTAAAACTTCTTATGAACCTACCTTTTAAGTAAAAACTTAATTCTTTATAATAAAGTTAATGAAAGAAATACATTCTTATTTATAATAAACATGTCCCCATTTATCCATTAGAAATTAGCATTTATTATTTTCGCTATCATTATATTCAAAGGTGGAAATTTGTCGTTTTTCTGTGAATGAGTGGAGAAGGTGGGAGAATGAGTTACTCTGACAAATAATTTTTCGCCAATTCTCGCGTGTCATTTAAGACCAATTAAAAATTAAAAAGTTTCCTTTCGCCGAGGCTTTTCGTCCTCTCTTCTTTCCAGCATTATATGGAAACAAATCGTTTAATTGCTTAATTAACGGAATTTACATTATAAAATTGGTAGATCAATTGATCTGGTTTTGTTCGTTCATTTACATCATTATTAATTAAGTTGCTCTTCTTGCCATTGCTTCTAGATTGATTCTTACAAATGAGAAAGAAAAGTTCTAATAAAGATACAGTTTTTTAATTTGTTGGGTGTGTTTGTGTGTTTCTTTTACTCTTACAGATTCTTTTTAGCTTTTAAACTTTTTAATTTAATCCCATTGCCTACAAAGACTGATTAACAACACAGTTGCGTATTGCAGAAAAGAGTAGCTTCGTAGACTTAAAAATGCTTATTGTGTTTATTGCTGCAAATAAGTTTGCGGTTTATTCCTATTACATGTATATCAAAATATACTTTCACACGAACTCTTGAAATAGATTTTATTTTAGAAGGTATAGGTGGAAAACATTTAGAATAATATTAATTAAATAACCTCAACAATAAGGAATAACACACACACATTTCTGATGGACTTCCAATTTGGATATGGAGCAGATACTGATCAATTATTTGAGCATTGATCTAATCCTCATTGCCAACAATTGGATTTACATCCTTTTGAGAAATTAGAGTAGACAACGTTTTTTCAAAAAGTCTCCGAATGAAATTTTCTGAATGCAGGATACTGACGTATGGGTGATTATTAAATTTTTAAATATTGATCCTATGCTTCATTCCAGTTGTGATCCGGGTCTTCTTCATTGGAGAAATCTAAAAAATTAACGTCTTAAATTTAGGAAGATGTTTTTATACAAATCCAAAGTTCATGTTAATTTATTTGAGACTTATTTATAAACAAATTTAATTGACCAGTTTCCAATTGAATTCTTGCTAAAAATTGATGTACTATAATAAATAATGAATATAAACTGGAGCCGAATCTCCAAACATCAGATTAAGAAGTTATTTCTTAATTACAAGTGGTATAATTTGTTGTGGAACCCTATTCTGAATTTTTATTTGTTAAATGAAACATTTAATTTATTACTTGTTGTTGAGATTATTAATGACCAACCACTATCCAAGAGTGGTGATCTATGTTTTCGTCCACTCTAATTCAAAATTTTTTTTTCATTGAAACGATTTTAAGAAATCATGATTCGAGAAAATATGTTAAAATTTTGCAAAAAACAAAAAAGAAGAAAAAAAAAAAGTTTCCAACTGTAGTGTGACTAACTCCTCCGAAACGGCAAACAGCACTTGATTTTGATAGCAATTGGCTATGGATAACAATAAGCCTGACAACTCGTTGCAGATTGTTTGAGGTATTACTTGCTATATCATAGAATGAATTTAATACACTCTTAGAGGGTTCCTTAAACTGTACCTTGACGTAGTTTTTATGACAACTGATTAAGCCTTTTAAGAGATATTAATTTTTTTCTAAAAATAAAGAAATGACTGTAGCATTCATATCGGCAAACAAAAGTCAATAAATTTGACATGTATGGACTCCTCTCATAGAGACGAATATTTTTTTTTATTAAAGAATATCTCAAGAATGATCAAGAAATAACTTTAATGATCAATAAATAGTAGGAAAGATAGTCCCAACCTGCAAACTATGTAACTGCTCTAACCAGCCCTAAGGACATGTAGATAGCGTAATGCTTCCATGTCCACAGTGGTGAATTGGTTAGCGCATTCAGCATGAAGAGCTGAATGTCCCTGGTTCGAATCCAAGTGTGAATTTTTCTTTTGTATTGTCATCAATTATTTTTTCACTTAAATTGTTTAGTTGTGACGAGCAATTAAGGTTTTAAGCCCCCCCCCCCTTCTCTGAAAACCTATCCCTCAACTTCATTTCCTTTTCTTTTCATGATAAAGTAGGAAGCTTTTGTGATTGTATGTCCGTTATTTCAAAAGCAATTAATGCACACAGTGGCAGCACTGTTGTGTGGATGGTGGAACAACATCGAAAATCACGTCAGTTGGAAACTTCAGGAAGAAGCCTACGTTTCATTTCATAGCATATCTGTTTTTCAATAATGTGAGCTAGAAATGGAGCCTGCACAGGTTTCAGGTATTGTGACTGTTGAAGATGAAAGGTCATACATTAAGATCGAAATTGTACATGGCAAAAAAACCCAACAGAAATCCATAATGCTTTAAGTGAAGTTTGTGGCGAGTTAACAGTGAACCACAGTACGATTTCACATAGGGTTACTCATTTTCATGACTGTTGTGTGAGCATAAACAATGATGCAAGGCCAAAAACATCAACAGATGAACGAAGTGTGAAATTTGTGACAGATGCTCTTGAAGAAGATTGTCATGTGACATCAGTATTCTGAATTCTGACATGATTTAAACACAAAAAATGGGTCCTTCACTGCTTGACTGCTGAACAGAAGCAGAAACACCTGCACATTTGCAACATTGCTGAAACAACGATTTGACGTTGAAGATCAAGCATTCTTGTATCAAATTATCGCTCTTGATGAAATGTGGGTTCGAGACTTTGAGCTGGAGTTGAAATCGCAGTCTAATGAGCTTTCCCATGACCAAAAATTTTCGATGAGCTTGATCAAAGGTTAAACAGATGATGATCTTTGCTTATGATCACAAGGAATCATCATGACAAAGTTCTATGTGAAACAATTGTCTCAGCAGCTTATCATCATGACTTCAAAAAATGTGCAGAAAAATGCACAAACCCAACCTCAGTTGCTAGAGGCTGGGCCACTCATCCTCCATGACAACTCTCACCAGCACATCGGAAATGCCATAACCAAAAAGCTGCACAAATATGTTTGGGAAGTGTTACTTCATGCTTCCTACAGTCCGTATTTGACTCCATCAGACTTTGACCTATTTCCAAAGTCTGGGAAGCTTTATTATTCCATCCAAGACACCAAATCTGTTCATCCGTCAAATGGCTCAAGTAACAGCAGAAACAACCTGTGTGGATGTCATTGTTTCTGCTGTTACTTGAGCCATTTGACGGATGAACAGATTTGGAGTCTTGGATGGAATAAGAAAGCTTCCCAGACTTTGGGATTCTGTCATTGAGAAGTAAGAAGACTAAAAAAAGTAAATTGTAAAGCAGGAAGATACTGTAAAAAAAAAAAAAAATAATAAATAAATAAATAAGCATTCAAGTAAATTAAAAATTGTATAAAAAATGACCCTCGTACCATTCCACCACTCCAATTTATTTTTATCAGTACATTTGATTATTTAAAGAAGGATTCCCGATTTCTGAGCCGGGTGTCTGCTCTGGAATGCAATAAATGACTCATAGTAATAGCATTGCTGTACCGTGTCCATGATAGCCTTCGTTGGTTACAGCAGCGATAGTGATACTTTTGTAGTCCCTGATTCCTTTCCTTTTCTACATTGTAATTACCAGACAATAAAGTCACAATTAAACATCTTGATCATAAAATAGAAATATAACTACAGTCGAAACCCGTTAATACGAACTCGGTTAATACGAAAACCTGGTTAATACGAAAAATTTTGCTGGCCCGTCCCCGTGAATGATATTTACATGTAAATTCTTCCTCTTTATACAAAAGATTTTTAATTAAAGTCCGGTTAATACGAAGGAAAATTTCAGAAATTTAGTGAGAAGATAGTGATCAGAATAAAAATTCTAATAAGTTTTCGAAGTATGCAATTTTCTAAAATAAATATTAAATGTTTTCTGACTTCTAAAGAATCACATGTTCTTTCGGGCGTGATGAACACACTAAGAACATGGTGTTCGCTAACGCGAATCCGATTGGTTCTGTATGAGAGCGCACTTGCTTCAAAAGAAATTAAATCACGTGGCAATTTTAAACAGGAATCAATTGGTCTTCTTCGATACAGACTACACAACTGCAGACTACAGACTATTCCGACTACACTACGTACTGCTTCACAGCTGCTACACCATGTCCGACATTAGGAAAAAGAAATAAAAGGATCTGTCGCTAGAAGTGAAATTAAAAATTCTAGATGCCGTTGAAAAACCAAATGCAAAAAAAGGGCAGATTGCTGAAGAACTTGAAATTACTCCGTCAACTTTATCAGCGCTAATAAAAAATGCTGAAAAAATAAGACAGCAAGCAGAGACAAGTGGGACACTTAAAAGGAAACTGATGCGAACAGCAACACATGAGAAAATGGAAGAGGCATTGCTGAAATGGTTTCAACAAGTTTACTTTTTTCTATATTGTACACGTGCAACAGTATCTAGATAGAAACCAAGATGGCGGAGTCGAAAGTGATGATGATCTCGGGAAAATTCTGCACTCTGCTCCATCAACACAGCGTATGATTACTCTGATGGACGATCTCAAATCATTTATTTTGTATGGGAAAAATGTTCCTCCAGATTTATTTAAGTTATACTCAAAAGTGAATAATGTTTTAAGCAGAAATTTTGTAATGTCATGTAGACAGATCAAAATAACAGAGTTTTTTACTGAAGGAACGGAATAAAAACGTATTTTATAACAATAATTTTTCTATGCTTATTTTGAAAGTTATCAGATTTGATAGATAATATGAATTCCGGATAATACGAAAAAAATTTATGGTCCCGACGATTTCGTATTAACGGGTTTCGACTGTACATGCATGACTCTGGAGGGAGAAACTGATGATAGTGAATGTGACCAAGTTTGTAGAATTTGCCCTTTTTGATAATTAAGCTGTAAAGCATTTATTTTTTATGCAAAGAATTTAATTACGTGTAAGAAATTAAAAACTTGTATTCTCATTCTTGTTTTTAATTAATTATTTTTAGGATGGTACGCTCCCAAATTGAGGTTGAGGTTGAAGTTGCAGTTGGAGGAGAAGATGAAATGGTAGAACCTATGATTACTATTGAGGAAGAAGAGGAAGTGATTTTGATCTGGGATAATAGCTCACAGAGAAAAGGAATTCGTGAACTAGCATATCGTAGTATGCATGGGGGCCATGAAGAGAAGTCTTTTCTCGATTACTACAGGTTTTCATTTGTTTCATATTATTTATTTATTTACTTATTTATATTTTAATTTCATGTTCACTTATTTGCGCACTTGTTCCATTATCCAACATAAGATTAATTTTGCAGGCATCAACTAAATCTTTTCTCGAATATGTGTCTAGACAGACAATATTTGGCTATTGACAATCTTTCTTCGCAAATGGATATTGACCTTATTTTGCGGTATGATCCTTTTGAATTTTGAATTTTTATTGTTAGGTGATCATAACCAAAGGTTAACAAGTGTCTTTTGAAACAGATGTATGGCCGATGAAGCTTTGCCATATGAATTAAGAGCCTCATTTTGTCGCTTAATGCTACACATGCATGTTGATCGAGATCCACAAGAGCAAGTTAACCCTATCAAATATGCTCGGCTCTGGTCTGAAATTCCTGTCCAGATGTCCATACAAGAGTGAGTGGATGTATTTTTTTAAATAAAGATTTGAAAAATAATGAAACTAATGATTATTATAAATGCAATAGAATATAAACAGAGTTTTGGTATAAATATTAATAGAATATTCCTGATGTCAGCATATGTATAGAGCTTGAAGTAGGTTTGCTATTGTGATGTGATTATCATTAGATGGAACTACTATTTTAAAAGAAATCAAATGCCTAACTAATAAAGTTTCAGATTGTCCTTCTATTTTTTTTTTTTTACAAATATTGGAAATACAGTGCTTCCTCTACGTAACAGCACTACATAACGCCAAATTTATAATGGCAAGTCATATAACGAAGTTTTTTTTCCGGAAAATAAGAACTGCAGACTCATAAAAAATTTGGCATTATGTAGAGTCCTGTATTATAGAGGGAGCACTGTATATGATTTGTATTAGATGCAGCTTTTGCAAAGAATTTCAAAGAAACAAAAATTTAGCCCTAATCAATAACTTTATTTCTTAAAATATAGTCTCTTTGGAAAAATTATTATATCTACAAGATGACCCAGATTAATATATACAATTTTTAACAAGGCCGTATGCCTTAAGTATTTTAATACCTGCATGTAACAATGGTGGAACACATTGTCAAAGGATCGAAGAAGAGAGCCACATTCTGTTTTCCATGGAGTGGTCCACTATGCGGCCCTCCATAGCGATGCAAGCTTCCAGTCACAACTTCACGTTGTCACAGGCCATCTTGCACATGTCTAGGGGAATTTTGCAAAATTCCTCCGTTATTGCTTCCCGAAGCTCTGGAATGTTATGGATCCTATGGTGGTAGACCTTGTCCTTGAGATATCCTCATAACCAAAAATCGAGTGGGGTCAAATCGGGTGATCTGGGGGGGCCACTCAACTGGACCGCGTCTGCCGATCCACTGACCTGGAAATGGTACCGGCCCCATCCTGCTGCCACCACATGGTGTCAAAATCATCGCGTTGCGTCAATAGGTGATACACAGTGTTCACCAGAAGGTCACGGTAGCTGTCTCCTGTGACTGTGTCCTCAAAGAAAAACGGGCCGAGCAGTCCATCGTAACTTACGCCGGCCCACACTATGACACCAGGGCTCTGGTTGTCTACCTCCAATTCAATGTGTGGATTGGTTGCATGCCAATACACGCAGTTGTGGCGGTTCACATATCCTGAGACGTGAAATTTTGCCTCATCACTCCATTCCACATGGCGTGCTAACTCAGGACCGTCCTCCAGCATTGCAAGCCAAGTTTCAGCAAACTCCAATCGCCTGTCGGGATCATCTTCGAACAAGTGATTTGTTAAGCAAGGATGATATGGCCTCAGTTTCATATCCTTCAGGATTCTTTGAATACTCGTACGAGAAATGTCTAACCGAGCAGATAACCGCCTTTTTTTTTTTTTTTTTTTTGAGATATCCAGGAACATATATGCTATAGAGATGGAGGCAAGTTTCTCACAATTAAGTGACTAAGTTAATAATGGCTACATCATCGAGGTGGCACAATAAATTTTTATAATTGGGGATTTTTGAGTTTATTGTAACAAGATTCCTGCCACCATATTTCACTCTGCTATTCAGGTATGTGTGAGAATTTGAGAAGCCTATTTGACATGTCTGGGTTGAAGAATGTTTCGCACCATGTCATTATGTCCGACTTTTTTGTAAACGGGTGATATCCTCCCAGTTTGACATCAGCCCTCTGACATTCCAGTGTAGAACGTCGATGTTATTTTCATTCTTGGTCTAGGTCATAGTAGGTGAGTGAAGAGATCATTTCTTGTCACCAACTTGCAATATCTGTGAGCCATGAGGTGGACTGCAGACTTCATGGTTTTAAAGACTTATTCTATTTGTTTTGGTTCCTTTTGCTTACTAGTCTCCATAAGATTGGAGATGAAGAGTTTGAGGCAATTGCTTGCCAGCTGAACTATAGTGTGATTACCTAGTGTCATTTCGTTATGAAGGTCACTATGGTTTTCAATTAATGTTTCTTGGGGTGCTCTGTTTTTTCGGAGATCTGCTGATTCAAAGAAAAGGGGGAAAGCTGAGTCCATGGTATATGTGAAACCAGGAAATCCTCTTTTGACGGGGTCTGGTAAATAGGTGAATGGTATGAGAAGATGGGAGAGAGCATCTCGAACGCACGTGGAGCAGGTAATATTTGACGTGCTGTTTTTTGTCTGTTGGCAGTTTCTGGGGTGGGTCGTTGAAGAGATTGATTTTGTGATGTGTCATTCGGGCTAGTTGATCTGGATGTTATAATGGAGGCGTAGGACCTGTGGCCTGGAATTTCATCACCAAGTTCCATATCAATAAGTCTTTTTGCTTCATAATAGGATATACTGAGCTACCATTTTACTACGTATTAAGGCTTCATACTTAAAAATTCTCAACCTCTGCAGTACGAAGAATGATTTTCACTACAGTTTGCACAGATGAATTTTTTCCAAATTGCAGTCATCTCTGAAATGGTAGGATATAAACATTTGGAATAGGTGGGCTCATTTGTGCATCTCGATTTAGTGTGGCCTAGTTTATGACATATCCACACCGCATGAGTCTGGGTGGGGGCCAAGTACTGAGAATGACTTGTAATCAAATCTAATTTTCTCCAGGGGATTTGGTACATTGAAAAAAATCAGGAATTTCCCGTAATAGGCTCCTGCGTAGGGTGTTGCAAATTTTTTTTGTAGATATAGATTCCCTGGTCTGAGTGCTTTTGTAGCTCTTCTAGAGTGACGGTTCGTCTGACACCATTTATGAACCCACTGACGAAGTGAGAAACTTTGGGATCTCATATGAAAGTATATATAACCCAATTTCTGTGAATCTTATACAAGCTGTAGTATGTTGTTTTCTATGAAATTTAATCGGGAATTTTTCTGAATTCGATTTTGTCACTGTTGGGGTGTTATAGATTAGAGAAGATATAATTTTTCGGAATAGACCCGGAAAAATGTTTTTTCTTGGAATTCAGGGGCACTGGCTTATCATTAGTTACGGGTTTTTCATTTATACAAGTTATTGTGATTAGGAGCTACGGCTGAACCACGGAGTTTAATTGTTCTTTTATGATATCGATGGAATATTCTATACTTTTCAGGATTTCTGACTGTTGCTTATTCATTTTCGGGCAAGATTTTGCATGTTGAGATGTTGAGATTTTCCATTTCCTTGTCTCCCTGGTTTGTGCTTCTAGGTTGTTTCTTTTATTTATTTATTTTTTCTTTGATATTTTTTCAGTTGCTAGTTTGTATTACGATGTTACTTCCATTGTTACGGTGTTACTTTCCCGGAGGGAGATAATCCCCTTTCCATTTCTTCTGCCCGCCTTTCGGAAGAGGAACATCTTCCACGCATTCGGTGGGGGTGTCCCGCATCACAGCTCTCAGGCTTCCACTTCGATGGTGATTTGATTATTTTTGTGGGCTAAATTTTCAAAATGTTTTTGATGAAAGACAGACTATTTTTGTTTTGCTTTTTTTTCTAAGCACAAGATTTGTATTCTGTTTTTTAAAAGATTTAAAATTATTTAAATAGGATTATTTTGTTGAGAAATTATTTATCTTAGATGAGATGGGTTTACTTGACGATTTAAGCATTTACCTTCTTGAATCTCTCCACAACGTGTTCCATTTAAAATTTAAAAAATATTAATTTTAAAAACAAGAACAAAAGAAAAATCTGCTAACATTACTGCAATTATTGTAAATCTTTATTATTACATTGTTCATTGTTAATTCACTATAATAATACTAAACCCTGATGAAGACGAAATGTTGAAATATGTTGCCTTAGTAAATCAATTATGTTTTGCTTAATCCAGACAAAGTTTTTAATGGATTAAAAATGGCTGATTTTTAAGAAATAAATAAGTATCAGGTCGTTGCATTTCAAATGTCGGATTTCGTAGCAAGCACCCATAACAAAGTGGTACATTCTCAGAGATAAACCTATCGGCGGCCAGCTGCCTGAAATTTGCATGTTTGCGATGATATTTAATAGCGTTTGAACCCAAGCGAATATAGTCATGACTTCATACGAATTACATGTGATAATGCATTACGAGTTCAGGTTGAATCACACTGCATCCAACGTCTCTCGAAACATCAATAAGGTATTCGGTGTAGGCACCATAAACAAAAGTACTGTCCAATGTTGGTTCCGAAAATTCCGGACAGGAGTGACGGACCTGGCAAATGAGCCACGTGGCAGATCGCCCAACGTATTGTATGATGCTGATCTGAAACAATCTGTGGAAGAGGACCCGTCAAAAACTGTTCAGGTCCTTGCAGCGGATCATACTGTACCAGCGTCGACTGTCAGTAGACACCTTAGGACCATCGGCAAGGTGAAGAAGCAGGACAAATGGGTCCCACGTGAACTTACGGAAAACTAAAAAGAGCGTCGGTTGGAGGTGTTTACGGAATTGCTTTTGTGCCATGAAGAAGCAGGGATTCTTGATCGCATTGTCACCTGTGACGAGAAGTGGCTCCTATACGACAATAGGAAATGGTCAGCACAGTGGCTGGATGCTAATGAGCTCCTGCAACAGTTCCCTAAACCCCCGTTGCACCCCAGGAAGTTCATGGTTACAGTTTGGTGGAACATCCGTTGTGTAGTGCATTACAGCTTCCTGCAGCAGGGGGAGACGATCACCTCTGCGACCTACTGTCGTGAACCGCATCGTATGCACACAAAACTGTGTCAGCAACAACCTGCACTTGTGCATTGCAAAGGCATCCTTCTGCTGCATGACAACGCGCATCCGCACGTTGCACGAACAACCGTGCAGGCACTACAGACTGCGGGCTACGAGGTGCTTCCACACCCCCATACTCTCCAGACCTCACCCCTACCGACTAACCCTCAGAGGAAAACATTCCTAACCCAAGCAGACGTCAAAAACTCATTCTGGGAGTTTATTGAGTCCCGTGACCATAGATTCTATTGGAGAGGGCTCGAGAAGCTGCCAAATTGTTGGCAACAATGTTTGGATTGCAATGGGGGTTATTCGAATAGCACGTTTGAAGGTGTCCTTTCTAGAGGGCCATTAAAGATGACCTCTGCAATCCGACATTTGATATGCAACGACCTGATAGTTGGAAAAGATTAAGTCGAGATGTTTTAGGCTGTATAAAGTGCTTTTTATTCATTATTTGTTTTTCTTTTATTTTTATCATTTAACTCTCACCAACCCTTCCCTCTAGAAAATGTAAACTGCACATCATAAAATTATACTTATTCCTTTTAACTGAATCTAGCTCCATATTTCATCTTATCAAACCAAAACTCAAATTTTGTTGATACAGCTTTAATTAAAGAAGTAAAATCCTAATAATTTTAAAGGCTCTAGCTGGGGAAGATGGTAAAAGGTGTCCCTGTACCAAATGACTTAAAAGTATTTGTACAGTCGTCAAAAGGAAATAATCCACACATGAATTTTACTCTTAAGTTTTACCGTTTCAATATTAATTTATTTTTATTAATTTATTATTACATTCAGAGTTAACATTATTAAGATTATTAAATTTAAATAATTATAATTAAAAAAGCTATTAAAACAACACATTAGCATGAAATGTAATATTAAGAATTAAACTCGTGTGGATTATTTCCTTTGGTTGACTGTACAATGGTTCTAAGCCTATAAAAGAGTTTTTGCCCCCCCCCCCCCACTTTATTATTGAGAGAGAGAGAGAGAGAGAGAGAGAGGACAGCTTTTGAATGCAGTCCAAGATACTATGCATTCCAACAATCTTGCAATTTAGTCTAATGCTAAAAGAAATAAATTTTCACCCTTGTAAAGATCCAAATTGCTCAAAGCTGTTAAACAGAGACAAGGAAGTATGGGTAGCGTCCTGTACCTCCATTCTCTGCTTGCTAAGGGAAAACCCAGGCACCTTCATTAGTTTGTTCATGACTGACAATGCCCATTTTCATCTGTCAGGGTTCATCAACAAACAGAATATGCTCTATTGGTCACGAGTGATCCACTCTTTAAAGTGACAGTGTAATGTGACGTCAATGTATTTAGGATTGTGATGCTATTTTTTTTTGAATACAAAAATGGAGAAACTAATGCTCTTTTTGACTTTGCTAAAGGAGAGGTCAGAATTAGTGCCTAGATTTAATATGGAGTATAGTGGGGATGGATTTGCTCCGATTTTATGGTTGAA
This sequence comes from Rhysida immarginata, assembly GCA_023313115.1. Taxonomy (NCBI): domain Eukaryota; kingdom Metazoa; phylum Arthropoda; class Chilopoda; order Scolopendromorpha; family Scolopendridae; genus Rhysida; species Rhysida immarginata. The sequence goes on along the minus strand of JAHWFO010031067.1, from coordinate 1,228 downwards.
TATGCTAGAATCTTAATAATGAGAATGGTTATTAGACTTTTAATTTTTGATGGATATGATATATTTTTGTACTTAAAAATTACTGTTTTTTCTTTTTTATTTGTGTTTATTCATGGTTTACTACTTCGTTTTCATTATGATAAGTTGATATATATGGCTTAATATACAGGGTGAGTCAAACATCTGTACCCCTCCACACAATTTCAAAACGAGTGGAAATACAACAAATCTGTTGCAGGCAAAATATAGGAAAAGTTAGGTAGGGCTAAACAATGGTGATGTCAAATTTGACCTTTTACCTCGAATTGTGCACCTTGCAACTTTGTAACCGTTACAGGTAGAGAAAATTTTCTATTATGCAGTTGTAGAACTCAAAACGCTGATTTTAACAGAAAAAAAAAAAAAAAGGTGATTAAAAATAAGCGTAAATATAAACCCACTACAACAAAATTAAATTTCATTGCTCAAGTTGTGGTGTGGAATATGGAATGGCATCTTGGTGGGACCTGTTTTCCACAACGGTTGCCTTATAGGAGTAACGTACATAGAAATGATTCCAAAATGTATCGTGGGTCCTGGAAGCCTTTGGAGGATGGTCTTCAGGGTTTCTGTCGCATCTTCCTGAACTTCAGATGCACTCTTGAAACACCATCCTTTGAGTTCATTTTTTCACATCAGGTGAGTAGGGAGGGTGTGGTAGGGTTGACATTCCTATTTTGGCCGAGCAGCCTGTCCAGGGGTATTGTCATATTGCAGTACCCAATCCTTGCTTTTCCAGAGTTCTGGGCATTTGCGGTAGATAGCATCATGGAGGTGAGGCACGTTCTGTGTGTACCTCACCTTATTCACTGTTATCCCTTCCTGTACAAACTCATAATGCACCTTGCCTTTCCAACAAACACGAACATCTACAGTTCACTGACACGCAGGAAAAAAACCAGCACTGCAGAGCTGTTTCTTCCTTACCATATGTGCCTCTACGTCTCGGTCAAACAGTTCCTCTCTCTTCCAAGCCTGATTGGAAATATCAGCACAATCACTGAATTATTGATACTGCTGGTATGTATATAAAAAAAAAACAAAAAAAAACTAATTTTCTGGAGTTGCATTTTCTTATTATTTTCTATGCTTATGATTTGTTCACACTTTATTTTTTTTATCAATGACTATGCTTTCAAAAACACATTAAGCCCCTAAAATTTATGTCTTTGCAAATGTTGAAACTAAT
>JAHWFO010031028.1:7149422-7223612 GCA_023313115.1 Rhysida immarginata | reverse complement strand
ATCCTGATGTTAATGTAATGCAAGATTGACATCGCATTTAGGTTAAAATATTTATAAGTGTAACAAGTTTTGGCTATGTTCTTGCCAATAAACTTCTCTGGCAATAATCTATCATTTTTTTATTACAGGAAAAGTACACCAATTGTTCTCCTATTAAAGAATATAATACGATCTAATGGTTTTTCCGAAAAGGATACGATTTTTTTAAAAAGTGAATTTTAAATTAGAGAAGAAGGAATTTTCCATTAAATCAATTTCACATTTGCCGGATGCACAGAAACACAAAAAATCGTTCGCAATTACTGCTATTTAAAAATAAAATACTTTAACATAATAATTTAGTATTCGGTTTTTTTTTTAAATCAACAAAAGGCTTAAAAGATGATTTTGGTTTTCATAAATCAATATTCTTACAAAATGATGAGAAACAGTTGAATACTTTAAAATTCAAAGAAGTAACTGAAAGAAAATTACAATTTTCAGATTGAGCTGCTCAAAATTTCACAGTTTATTGAATTTTATGCCACAACAAAATAAATAATATACAAAGTTGCCGGTTGTGAATCGTTGTCAAGGTCTCGTTCCATCCCCTCAATTAATGAGTATTTGTAAAAATAATAAATTTTTATTTTACAGAAAATAAGAGCAAAACTTAATACTTGTATACGCCGCTGCCTAATATGCAGAGGGTGGGAAATTGGATAGATTTAAATTAGCGAGCAAAAAACAATAAATTAAAAGGAAAAATTCACCGCTGGCATCTTCGTTATTACAGACAGAGAAGAGAGCACTAGGTTATGCCGGTAAGCGAGTGCATGTTTCGAGCAGGTCAAGAGTAAACGCTACACAAGAGCGAGTTGCTTCGTGCGTTATTTTTATTATCATTTTGAAAAGCGAATGAGACTAATATTCGCTTACCTTATTGGCTTGAAAATGAATTCGCTGCTGTTCACCTTCTTCCATGCTCCGCTGAGGTACTCGTGGCAGAGGCGATACGCTTTTTCGCGCATTTCCAAGTCGTGTTGCTGTGTCATATTCTGCTTTTGCTGTTGCTTCTGGTGCTGCTGCTGCTGCTGCATTCCAAGCAAAAGAGGAAGAAGAAAAGGAGGGGAAAAGGGGGTAAAAAAGAAAGAAAACAAAAATAGAGTGACCTTTGATTTTTTTTTTTTTTTAAATTCAATGAGATGTTTGAAGCAGATGTACTTGAGCTAGCTCGTGAAAAAAAATAAAATCTAACGCTTCCTTATATACAATCGCCTTAAACAAGAAGGATTAAAATTGTTGCCGTGCATTACCTCGGCGCCATTTATAACGCCACACTCCCCCCTGACATCATCGCTCGACGTCACGTGACAGGGAAAGTTCATAGCATAATAGGTGAAGTGGTTTTCATGCACCAGGATTAGAGGTTTTGTTTTTTGGTGGCTTAACGTAAACCGAAGCATTGGTTAGTCAGTGAATTAAAGATTTACATGCAACTGGGTCCGCACGAAGGAATCTTTTAGCACGGCTACCGAAAGCACATTGACAATTATTTCCGTTCATCTGCACCCTATTCGGTTCGATTTAGAACCTCAATTGAAAGAATCAAGGGCAATCCTTACTCCGGCGGAAATGATTATTGCTTCTAACATTAAATATGATTCATTTTTTTTTCTTTTAATTTTTTTGGCCTTTAAATTGACCATAAAAAATTAAGGGGTCGGCAATTTTCAGTTAACGGCGAGCCGTTTTACTTATGAGACGTTTTAAAAACGAAAAAAATCTCCACTGTCATATTCCAATGTCATATTCCAATGTAATATGCGAATAACATAGAAATAAACTTCCTATGAACCTCATATCGATCCTTCGCACTTTGCTTATCACTTAACGAAACTTATTTTTATAAAACTTCATTTTATGTTAGGCTGTAAATGAGCGGTTGAGCTGATAACAAGTGGCATCACGTTTCGTCTTACAGAGGGTGAACTCCACTTTCGTGATGATCACCAAGAAATTAATCTTTTTTTTTTTTATAGTTTTCTTGCGATTAAAAATTTTTATTCCTTAAATCAAAACTAAAAGATAAATGACGAGAATAATCATTATCTTTGTGCTGCCAAAATGTATGCTGTAAAATGTCGCTGAAGTTATAAAGTCGGACAGCAATGTTTCAATCTTTATTTACATTGGCACAATTTAAAATATGAAGAGGAAAAAAAAAGCTCTTTTTTATTCATTATATACCATTAAACATAATTCAAGTAATCAAGATTAAGAAAAATTGGGAAATAACACCTTATAAAAAAAAAGAAAACAAAAAAACTAACGTTAGCGTTTTCTTTCATCAACTTCATCCAGTAATTCTCTTCATTTAAAACCGACGTTCCCTAATTCAACCGTAAAAAAAACATTCGCATAGTGCATATTCGTTTATGTTTGGGTCTGTCTGTGCAAGCAAATTCCACGAAATGTTTGAACAAGGAAAAGAAAATAAATATATTGTGAATGACTAACGATTGGAACATAAGAAAATGCCGCCGGGAATTTGCGAAATTAAACATAGCCAAAGATAGCAAAAGAAAATATTTCTTGATAATTATCTACTTCACGGTTGCGTCTCCGTTTTGTGATTGTAGGTGTGATTGTATGATTTAATTTCAGCGAAATTCTACTTTAAAAAAAAAAAAAATCAAGAAAAACTTGTTCAGGTTACTTTAACTTAATACTTTACTTTAAAAAAACAAAACAAAACATTTTTAAAAAATAAAAACTGCAAAATAATTTCGATTGTAATCAAATAAATAAATGATAATAGGTATTGCATAGTCGATGTCATTTAGAAATAAATTTTTTCACAAGTTCCTGCATTTTGTTTCCTGTTTTGAATGTCGATTTCTAAAAATCCATCGCGAATTTCTCGTGAACTTTAACTATAGCATTTTTCCAGTGAATTTTATGTTATAAACATAATGCATTTAAACTGTCAATGCAAAATACTTTGACCGAGGATTTGTTTTTTTATTAGGCTATATTGATATCGATCTCGTGAGAAGTACTCTAATCTGATTTATAGGATGACGAAACTAATATGGAAAGCCCTTTTTGATTAAAACTCTTCGTGCAATTAAAATATGAGTAATGTTTATAAAGAATTTTATGAAAATTTTTGATAAGAAATATTAAATTCTGGATATGTGTATGTGCTATATGTTGGTCACGTTGATAAAATACGAAAAACAGTATAATTTTCTCTGACATGACAGATTTGTACAATATGCATGAAGGAAAAGTTTATTTAGCAACGCCGGCAAAATATGTCTACAATAATGAAAAACGTCGATTATTTTTTGGTAAACATTCCCTTGATATTGTCAATACAACGAAAGAAAGCTGTCGTATAGAGTACATTGGCGAGTTGCATTGTTAAACGTTTTAACAATAAACCAGAATATGTAACTAACCACGCCCACTTTTCTTCTATAAGACGATACAGCCTTAATTTCCTATTAATGAGGACATTACCGTTCGTTCTGAAAGGTAAATTGAAGTTTGTTCCGTGATCATGTCACGAAAATATAAAAGTAAATTTCATCACTCTGATGAACTTCTTCAACAAAGTAATTGAAAACATGGCATGTTATAACTATAAATAAAATTACCATTGTAAGTTTTTGAAAAAAAATTGGCGTTCAATGGTGTCATCGGTCTTGTGATCTTCTGCAAATTATCCTAAACTTCAGGTTATGCTGTAGTTAGTGATAATCTAGTATACATTAATGGAAAATATTCCATTTGTCTAAATTACAGTAAATTTTATAATTATTGAACTTAAGCATTACTTAATTTTAATCATTTCTTTTTAAACGTTTTGGCCGAAAACGTTGCTGTGAATAATACAATACTAAGTTAACAATAGGAAAAGAGCACTAGGGAATTCTAGCGGAGAGAGAAAGAATTAGTTTCTTCTTTGTACCAGCGTTCTCGTGCAAGGTAAGGCAGCTAAAAAAACCTTACGATATCGTGTTTCATTGTTGCAACAATAAACAAAACTGCCTGAAACTGCAACTCGGATTTCTTTTTCTCTTTTCACACGCTCATCAACTTTTTGCGGTTGGTTTTGTTGAATTGCTTAATTCAACGCTCTCATCAGTTGCCAATTATTCCGACAGTAGATTATTACTCGAAGCTGCCAGTCGGAGCCGGATATCTTTCGTGCTGCCCCCATAGAGTGCTTGGAAATCATAATTAACTTTCAAAAGAAATCGTGAATACAAAAATTCCGCCCCGTAAATTTTCCCTATTCATAGGTTAGCTTCAATAAATATTCTCTATTAATAGGTTAGCTCGACTTTTCCAATAGCCTACACAGAAAACATTTTTTCTTTACAAAAGGCAAGGATAAGTCGGCTTTAAGGTTATTTATAATATTTACTCAAACAATGGTCATGAAATTTGTTTCTTTAAATTGCAACTGAAATATTTAGGAAGGACAAATAAAATAATCCTGTTCTTCTGCCAGAGTAGCGACACAAAAAATTAAAATCTTTCAGTCTGCATTGCCGGAAAGCAAATAAAAACGCACACATAAATATAAAAAAAAAATAGCTTACACCTTTTAATAATTAAAAAAAAATCCCAAAAAACATTTTAAACGTTTTAAGAAATTAAATTTTAAAATCACAATAATGACAGTTTCCTAAAAATATCAAGCGAAGTATATTGATGGAAATCAACTGAAATTATTTATTCTATTCTTCCAGCTAAATTTGATCTAATCGTTTTGATTTATGATACCTTTATTTCCCTGATAGAGAAGCTGAAATTTAGAAAGGAAGCTTGGTTTTTCCATACAAAATATAATCGTAAAAATGTACGACATATAAAAAGGAAAAACGTATATTTCTAAAATCAGAATATTTGAAACTTGCTTTCATGGTGACGTTATTAAATAACAATAGTATCAAAATATTAATAGTAAAAGGATTGTAATCTAGTCTTGTTGATCTTTGTGCAATACTGCTGGCAGTTATTGCCAATCGAGATGTGATAACGTGGTCAATAATGTTCCAGGCCTCTGGCTTGGCACTCAATTTAAATCTATATAATCAATTATATAATATTTCTTGTCTGGAAAGACTAAGTTTTTAATTGGTTATTTTTCAATGAATTTAACGATTAATTCTTTTGCCAATTATGATAACCCTTTAAGTATTATGATAACCTTATAAGCATCAAGATAAACCTGTAAACGTTTTTTATTCGTTTTTGTTTATAATATTAAAAACAATTGTTAAAGGAAATCGAATATTTGTAACTTTCAAATTTTTATTCGTAATTAATTGTATTTGACTTATGGTAGGAGAAAGGAGACGTTCAATTTCAATAATATTAGAAGGCATTATGCAAGCAAGGGGGTCTTAAAAAGAGCTTGCCCCCCCCCCCCCTCCTCCCTCTGTTATTATGTGCTAAGATTCACCAAATACCAACTCTAACTTTGCAGAGTACACATAATACATGTGTAATTCATATTACAATTGTAATACTCCAAAGAATCCTCGTGTACACATAAAGTTGTAACCATTAATCATATATACCTATAGTTTGGTCTATATGTTTGGAAAGCTCAGGGTTTTTGCATCAGCTAATTTGAGTATGCAAATGAGATGAAGTCATGTTAAAGTCACGGGCGCCCCCCCCCCCTCTTCACACACATACACACAAACACACACACAAAATGAAGTAAGCATACACTATACAAATACTTGATTAATGTTTAAAAATAAGATGTATGCGGGGAACTTTGGAGTATTATGTATTGACATCATTTTGCAAAGAAAGTGGGTGAACTTTAACACATAATTCTCTCACATGTAAATTTGATTTGCTCTCCCCCTCCCCCAGGAGAACAAGTGGGTATCTTGTCGTCGTCTCTCCCCCCTACGTTTACATAAATTCTGGCTACGCTCATGCATGAAGACAAGGAAACGGCAATTAACTTTTAGAAATAAGGATAAAAGTGTGAAATTGCAGGGTGATGAAATTTCATTGAATTTTTGTAAATATACTTGCTTGCTTGATATCTTATGCCATGCAATATCAATATTTCCCTTCTCAGAAGATCAGCCCCTCCCTGCAAATTTCAGTACACACCGGAATGATTAATAATTTTCGTTTATTTACGTGTATCAATTTTGAGTGAGCCCATATTAGGACTTTATACATTTTGAGTCTCCTAAACATGCTTTCTATCAAATTTTGGATTATCCAATAAAAACATTACACTTGCTTTTTTTTTTCATAAGTTCTAAGACCACCGCGGACATTGCATGTTTGTGCTTGGCTCTTTATCCCAAGAGGTTGTCATCAGGAAGGCCATAAAAACACTGCCGAAACCAAATATTTGAGCAGGAGTTTTTTTATTTTTTATCTTTTTTATTTTATTTATGGAAAGGTTACAAAAATTACAATAGTGCCCAACGAGGCCAGTATGGTGAAAACCGACAAGTTAGGCAGGTGGGCACAATACAGCAATAAAATAAAATTAACTAAGGGTTAGTAAACTACAAATAATTAATCAAATACAACACATTAATAAAATCATACAAGATGAAACGAACAGATATAAATAAAAGATCGATAATTAGGCATAACTATTAACTAAACTTAGAAGTGAGAAATACTGACTAGAAAAACTAAACATTGAAGTAACAAACGTTTGCAGGGGCGCATCAAACAGTAAACTTAACATCTATGTAGAGGAAGATTCAGATTGAAAATACCTAAATACTAACAGAAAGAGAAATCCTAGTGGAAAATCTTCGTATTTAACGGGATATGCTGAAAACAAAAGTTACGCAATATTCTCCGGAAACGAGAATAAGGAGCTACTGTACGAATTTCCGAAGGCAGAAAAGCCCAGTATTTTATACCGACGTGTGAAACAGATCGGTTTCGGTAATTAAGCAGAGAGACAGGGGGTCGTATCTCATTTGCTATACGAGTGTTATAATTATGACTATCAAGGTTACGTCGAATCGTAATAGGGGTCGATAACTGTAATATCAAATTGGAGGCTTTATAAATGAACGAACATAAAGATAAAAAGTAAATTTGATAGATTTTAAGAAACCTCTTCTCGAGTAGTTGGGGTAACATAAAAACTAGAAGAAGGATTGGAAACTTGAAATGAATAGTTAAAATTGGATAACGAAGGAATATTAGAAGAAGGAGGCAAGAGAGCACTATGAAAAAATGGGAAAAAGCTGAAAATTTTCTCGCTCATTTGGTAGAACAGTGTACTGTAGTTGGTTAAAATGTACGAATTAGGTTTGCTTTGGCTAAAATTGAGCTATTAGGAGGGTTTTACTCTCGCTAGATTGGCATTATCCAACTTTTCTATCGGCCAAACACCCAAAATTATTCATTTGCGCGTGAGGAATGAAACCAATTACACTGTATAAGGAAAAAATAAGGTCAAATAGAGATGTGGATATAAATCTATGAACCGATTTTCTAAGAAAAAATTAACAATTTATTAAATATAAAAATATCTTCCAACATTGAAATTATTATCCAATACAAATCAAATTTATCCAATTACCCATTCAAAATACTTATTTTTTTCTATGTTGAGAGACATTATAAGTATTGTACATAAAAAAAAATACTGAGTCTCGTCTGCATAAAACAAGCCCTATACAAAGAAAGAAGGCAGAAGTTACATCAACAACTTCATTTAATTTCGGCAGTGCTTCCAATGTTGTAATCCTTATGCTGTACAAATTGGTGTCAATTACATTGTTTTAAAGAGAACTAAATTCTTTTGATATACCGTGGCTTGTTTTCATTATTATTCTTCTGTTTGCGCCTATTTGGTATACCTCATTGATACACGGATTATGCAATAATTCTTTATTTTCTTCGCTACATATCTAACGGTGCCAACATAACAGAAAAGGGTCTCAAAATACAAATAAAATTTAAAACATCATTATGGACAATTTCAACTTTCTGTTCAAATTCAATGGGCAGTCTCAATAAAAAAATTGAAATCCAATACGCTACGTTGAATAAAACGGGTCGTAACCAAGAACTACCATCTACGTGCGTATATATGAAATGAATTAAAGGGTCTACAAAAGTATTTAATTTGAAAGAAGGTGCAGTAAAGAACTTTTAGTACTATTTTACCTTTTATTTCTGCATCGTAAAGAAATGATTCGCTTTGATTTAAAAGATAATTTTATTAGGAAAAAGTTATTGCTCTGAATTCATACGGAACTTAGTGTCTGAATACGTCTCGTACATGTAGCGTAAAGTAAAGAACTAAGTCGTGTGGTCACTTGGAAAAAATCCTATACGCGGAAGTAGAGTAGATAGGGACGGGCATGTAGCATTTATTGGCTGTAGTTTACATCTGTCTATTTGATCAATGTTTTCAATTACAAGCCTCTCGGTAATAATGTCAAGTTGAACGTTGGTATGGCGAAGTAATTTTGAACAAAATATCCTACTCCACAGAGAAAATTAAACATGCTTCAAATAAGACAAAACTTGGCACACAAACAGACAAATACATTCTGAATAAAATATTTAATTTCGAGGATATATACATGTACAGAGGATTTAGTATTTACCGGTAGTAAGCTCACCAGGTGAGCGATGCATTCGTTCAAGCGGCGTGGCATTGCTGACATTCGTTGTGGGTCATTGTGCTGAGAAATGGCATTTGGTATGCCCTGAATGTTTGGTTTGGTTTGTTTGGTATTAACGTCCTTTTCAACTGCCATGGTCATTTCAGAACGGCGTTATAGGGGCCGCAAATTTTGCCTCGCAAGGGTTCTTTAACGTGCAGCCGGCAAACGACTACACGGGACCAACGGCTTTACTTCCTTTCCGAAGGAAGTGCGTGATCTCAGGATTTTCCCCCTGAAAAAAATCCTCGTCGTCCTCGGCCGGGGTCGAAAACCGCGTCCTCGGGCATCAGAGGCGATCACGAACCAATGAGCCACCGAGGCCGATCCCTGAATGTAGGGCAATGCAAACGGCATCAACATATCACTGCACTGTCAAAGTGCCCCTTATGTGTTATAGAGGCGAATGTCACCTGGCGATTGTCGATTATCCTATGAACTGACGAATCATGCGTTTGATTGTGGTGGGGTATGAATGTTTGGGGCTGTTTCTCATGGTTTGAGTTCGGCACTCTAGTTCCTCTTAAGGGAACTATGAATACCGAAGCTTTCTCCATGTTCAGACAATTCTATGCTGTGCCAACAGTTTGGAGAGAGCCCATTCTTGTTTCAATACGATCATGCGCCCATCCATGACAGTGCAGAGGTAGTTTGTTAATATGAATGTTCAGAACTAAACTGGCGTGCTCAGATTCCGGAGTCAAACCCATAGAAGACTTGTGGGATAAATTGGGACGTCGGCTGCGAACTAGGTCATGCCGCCTTACATCAATGCCAGAACTGATCACCACTCTATTGAAAAATGGCGTGCACTTCACTATTTCAAAAATTAGTGGATGAGTAGTAGCTGTTAGCACAGAAAATGGTAGAGTATTTCATTATAAGAAGTTTCGCTTCTTCTTTCGTGCTAAGGAAATTAGAAGAGATGAAAAGTGGAAAAAAGACCAGCCAAATCGTCGCGAAAGTTACTTTAATCTTATTTTTCCTGCATGTTCATTATCCAGGAAGCAGGCATACATAGAATTATAAGTTATATGCGATATTTATTTATTTATTTATTTATTTATTTATTTATTTATCTTTTTTTTTGGTCGTTCAAACATATGCTTTTGTTAATACGAAAGTTGACTGATAACTAAGGTTTCCAATCGTATACAAAAAGTTTCCAAAAAGAAAAATATAAAATAATGAAATAAGTACCAGAATGAAGGAACTTTATTTATCTTAAACATTACAACCTTATTTTTAAACATAGTAGTCATTACATTACAACCCATTTTCCCAAAAGTTTTCTTTACGTTCCCGAGGAAAGTTCGTGGTTTGATTTGATCCATTTGATAACAACTTCAGCTTCGTCATCGTATGAAAAATATTGACCTTTCAACATCTCTTTCAATTTAGGAAACAACCAGAAGTTGGACGGTGCCAAATGGGTCATCTCGATCTTTGCTCATGAAACACATTCATCTCGCCTTTACTACAGCTTTTGGCACGTCGAACTCACGGGCAGACATTTTTTTCACATCTATACAGTCATCGCCATAAACTGTTTTCATAATGTGAATTTCGATTGGCAATTTTCTAGTGTCAAAAACTTTATTACTCGTCGCTATTATAAACATAATTCGGGAGTAGCACTCATTACTAACGAACACTATTATTCAAGGACATCAAGCAGTAACGGCTACCGAACTCATGCGCACACGTTTTTCTTCGCAACTACCCTTCAGGAGACCGTAGGAGACATTATTTATCAATCAATCCTCATATTAACAACCAGTTTATGTCGTCTTTGTAGCGTAGCATCTTTTTTCGTAGATCTTAGATGTGAAATAAGCGCCCCCCCCCCCCCTCCAAAACTATGAGAGAGATCTCACTATGTTTCCATACATGCGATTAAGTGTAATATGATTTCGACTGTATGCAATTAGCAATTAGGCTTCGATGTAGGACTGCGCAAGCAGAAATGGAGTGAAGACGTAGGCGATAGTGTCTTCACACATTATAACGGTTTTTTCCTAGCCGTATGTTAATAATTCGTCGGTGATAATTTAACTGATGATGCTAATTAATGCATACGAGCAGAAGCATTTAACACCGATTCGACGAATCGTCTGCTTTTGTGATAGATCTGATGGTGCCAATAAAACAGTAACTAGAAAGTTCCTACATGATCATTATGATTCCAACGCCGTGTTAGTTGAGCTTCGGCGTTTTTATAACCTTTTACTGTAATCAGTGAAATGAGGGGAATGTATCATTATAGATTAGAAGAGGGATATGGAGGGCGAAGATGGTCATGTTTGATAAAAGTTTATAAACGTTTTTAAAAATAAAATAAATGCCTTTGAGATTACTTTTCATAATTTTGCGCGTTATGAAAATCAAGTTTATATTTTTATCTTTGAAACACGGATGGCGTTATGTAAACATCCACATCGACCCATGTGACCTAAATCGTATGATCGAACCTGAAAAAAAGCTTGTCCGATTCCGATCGGATCTTCGAGTCACAAGGAGGTGAGAAAGTCGATTTCCATACATGCGAATCGATCGGACCTATAATCGTATATATGGAAACAACTTGACTGGATTATAGGCTTTTGACAGTATTTCACAAGAGCGTTGCCAATCCTTCCGTTTATTTCATAAGTGATGTTTCTTGGGTTATTTTTTAAATCTGAATATCCGACCACTGTATCTGAATGCAATCCGGATATGGAAGCGGGCCAAACACTTAATAGTAAAACACTTGTAGTAATATAAATAATTAACTCATTTACTCAGCACATCATGTGATTAGGATGGTATTTTGAGCTGTATGAAAATGTTCTTTTTTTTTTCCTTTCCTCAGATACCGATACCGAATACACCGCTGTGTTGAGAAAAAGAGCTACGGAAACCGCTGCTTGCTTCTTTAAATCTCAAGTGCAAAGGAGAGTGGGTAACAAAAGTAAGACGAATAAAAAAAGAGTGACACAATCTAGAACTTGGCAGATGACTCAAAGGGAAAGCCTTGCTTTTAAGGGAATATAAAATTAGCCTCCTTAACCTAATCTGATTTCAAAGCCTAACGTCTATAATAAGAAATTATCGTATTTAACAATGGTCTACTTGAAATTATTGACATATACGTATTTGCTGTTTAGAGTTAATTAATGCGTTTAGTTCTCAATATTTAGTTTAGTCTTTTATTTTACACAGTACAAGATTGTTAAAGTTAACTGCTCTCTCAATTCGAAATACGTTCACGTATTTGGAAAATTAAAGCCAATAAAAATTAAATTCATCAATAATACTAAAAGAAGGGATTTCATTCAATACTAAATGAAACCTCCCCTCATTGTCTTATCATTTTCATATTTTAACATTTATTATTAGAATTATTATTGGTTTATCCATGGTCGACTGAAGTGAAATTCCGCAGATGTCGATGCAGAACAACCACTCAGTCAGTTTAACGGTTACAGAAGATAAAATCTGTTTAGCCAAGAATGCCAAGTGGATTTGAGACTGCCTTGAATGCATTCGCATTTTATTGCCCATAAATTGAAAGTAATAAAATATTACCTCATTTCAACCGTTCCTGTATGTCTTAAATTCAACTTTTACTATCTGAGTTTAATAATTTTATAAAATATTACCAATGTAGTTAAAACGTCCAGTGAAATTAAATCATGATTAAAGATACAATTCAGCAGAGAAGCAAAATGAATATAAATCATGATTTAAAAAGTTCAGAAACATCCTGGGATCTGAAAAATTCCCCTCAACAAATATCGATCTCTGATACAATAAGTTAATTTCTGTTTTTTTGTTGTTGTTTTTTTTGTATCACAATTTTATACAGCTAAATCTTTTAGAAATCTTTTAGAAAGCCAGACAAATTAAGCGGTTCTAAGAAAAACTGATTACAGTAATTAGAAATTACACATTTAACATTTACAGAATTCAGCTTTAACGAAGCAACTTTTACTTAGGCAAAATGCCAATGAATACGAACATGTCTCTTTAAAAAATAAAAATGTAAAACCATTCAAAATAAAAGGATACAATGAATGAATGACTGTTAATGAAAAAGGTCCTTTCCTAGAACACAAAAAATGAAAATGTAATGAATTTTACATTAGCAAAATGTCTTCTACTGGATTATGAGATCATTGCACGAAGTTTTTCATAGCAACATTCAATCAAGTTTGTCAACTCAAAAGTGTGGATTAAAAAATTCATTACTATGAATGAATCATGTTAAGTTAGGGCCTAATAGACTCATTTGACAGTACATGAAGGAGTATTAACTCCATGACAATTTATTTTATAAAACGAATAGAGAAATTTAAATAAGTAATGAAATGAAACCATAAATACGTGAAATTAAACCATAAAAAAGAAGGAAAAATTATGGGAGAGAATTTTTTTTTTGTTAAAGAATGTCATATGACTATGAAAAATAATTATTTTTTTTTATAAGAATTTATATAATTACGTTTTGGATGTCCCAGGACTCCATCACATTTCCCATATTGTTCCATTCACGTAAACACTAAATGAAACTGTTGAACAATTAAGAATCAAATGAAAGTGAAAAATTACAATTAGGCCTAAATGAAATTTTCAATTACGACAAATAATTTTTACGATGACGTGAAAGCATTAAATTTTACTTATTAGCGCAACAAAAAAAAAAGGAAAACCCAAACTTTAATATAAAGGCATATAAAACATGACCGTATATACTGTCTCAGTCTAAAGCAAAAGAACTAGGATAGGAATTTTTTAAAATTTAATGAAAAATAATATTAAAACAAAGAAAATTTGAAATACTGTGGGAGAATAACTAATGGAAATTTTTAAATAGCGAGCAGGTACTTCTCAATAAACAATGACGCATTTATTGTTTATTATTTACTTTTGGTTCTTTTCCCTTTCATAAACATTTCTATCCTTATTCCTCAAACTCTTTCGAAATCTTGCAATTTAATATAGGCGGAGCATCTCGATTGTTATTTTTACGAAACCCCAAAGTGGCATTTTATATTATACTGACAACCTTATTGAAAGAATTCATCTTTCAAAATCCAAGTGGAAATTTACCCCATGGAAGAGAAGGGGGGGCGGGTATGTTGTTATCAATCTTATCGTTCATCGGTGAAAATAATTATAGTTTAATATAAAGCTTGTAAACATAATTACAGTTTAATTTCATTTTCATCATTTTTTCTTTTTTATATTTTGCATTTATAAAGGATTTTTATTGTTATTTTGATGTTGGAAAAATAATAAAAAAATTTATGAAGTTATCTGATACCACTTAAAGCATATTATGGAAAAGTTTTTCTGCAAACTTGTTATGCTTACATATAAAAGACATAAGCAAGAAAGCAGATATTCTACAGATCATAAAATATTTTTCTATTTATTTTTGAGTCAATAAACGTAAGCGTATTCTGAATATTTCATAGTGCCATGAAATATAAATGCATTCAACTTTTAAAAATAAGTCTTTTATGCCTGTAAAAACGGAGACGAGCTCTATCAACATGATTTCTATATTATCTCAATTACTGTTCTGTCAGAAAGTCCTATTCTATTTCGCTTCAATTTTACTTTAAACAGTTTACTTATTAATAGATAAAATATTGTCATAAATACTGCATTGTATGTTTTATTATCACTTTTAGGTGATTCCTTCATGACAAATGGAAGTTGACACTGTAGTTACATCTAATTTTCTAGTATTGATAGACATAGGTAAACGTAAATTAGGTTATTATGATATAATCGAGTAGTTTTTCAATGTTAATTTTTAAATGTTTTCTTAAGGGTTAAGAACCTTTTACTTAACAGTTAGAAACCATTAATTCGCAAACTCCAGAGATTAATTTTAATATTTTCGACATTTTTATTGATTATTTTCGATTGACATCATAAGATAAAGGAACTTGTTTATTTATTAAAATGTAATAAAGGAAATGGGAAAAAACCATTACAATTTGTACTTAGATCACCATTCGATAGTTCCTGCTACCCTCATTTCGAATAGTTTAAATGCCCAGCGCATACATAAATGGTTTCGAAATAAAGTTTTACATAAAACATGCACAACTTTTTCATGGGCAATGTCTGCGTTTTCATAACATTAGTACTTCGCAATCAGTACTCAGTTTTTATAGAGAATAAATGAAAAAAAGAAAGGAAAAAAATCTGCTTTTCTTATATTTATTATTGACTATTATTAATTTTGTTGAAAAAATAATTATTATATAATTGCATGGATCACGGAAAAACTAAGAGGAAAATCAAATTCTAAGGAAAAATGCGAATATATGATGTAATGTTCACACATGCTTTGATGATATCCACTTTAAATCAACGACAACGATATTTTGGTGCCTATTGAAAAAAAGTCCGCATGCAGGCTTTGAAATATATACATTTTTAAAAAAAGTTTAAAGTTAACCATTCAAATTTATTTGCATATTGTATATATTTCTTAACTACAATTTCACAAAGGATATTTCGCCACAGGCAAACTTCATTCTTTAGAACAGGTTTTCAACAGTTTCATCTTCAGGGACGCAGTATGCAAATTCCATTTAATACAAGCGACTGGGAAGATATGATTGAATTTATTAATTAAATTAGGATTTAGTATTTTTTCTAAATGTACGTAAAAATTAATTTTAGCTGATTTTATTATAACAAGAAAAATAAATACTTTGAACAGATTATTATTAGAAATCTGAGGTTCCAGCAATGTGTGAAAAGAACAATAAGAAAGCCCTTTAAGAAATTCATCACAGTGATTTACAAATAAAAATCCCATAGGAAAATATTGTCAAATTATTTTTAAGGATTACAGAACTCTATAAAAAATATCAGAGTACAATGGATTTTTTTGATAAGCTCGTTTTTAACATCAGTAAAACGAAATGTGGATAATGCCAATATAAAAAATAAATTCATCTCTTTTCACAAGATTGAATAGGATATTGCATTTCAATTGCCAAGCTAAAAGTACACTGCTGAATGATAACAGTTTTGCTATTGAAATGTACATAGATATATGTTTTTATAGTAAACGTTATGGGAAAAAAGTCTTTATTGTATTCGTTATTGTCTCTAAAATTGATTTAAACTATAACTATAAAAAATACACCTTGATGTAAATTAAGGATGCTTTTAATGTGCATTCTCGTTATCGAGATACAAGGTAAACGTATAAAATGTATAAAAACATATAAAAAATCATAAAATCATTATTTGAAATTGAAAACTATGTCATTTCTAAAGGTCAGCGTCAAATAATAAATTTGACATTTACGCTGTTTTGCTAGAACATCGGTTTTTATATAAGTTATGGTTTACAAAGTGCTGTCACGCAAAATCATTTTTAAATTTACAGGTGTAAAGATAGAGACGTAAACGAATTTTAATAAAGCTTTGAAATTTAAACAAAACAGTTTCGAGACCTTTTCCCTTTAGAATGTACTTTTGTAGATATTCAAATATGAATTGTAAAGATTTTTTCCAAATATCGCCTGTAATGATTTTAATGACATTTTCTGAATAGTTCATCATAAAAATTGTTACTCCCCTCCCCAATAAATATGAATGACGTAAAAGTCGCAACTCAATCATACTTCATCAATTTTATCTCAAAGAATCGACACTTCTTATCGATTATTAAAAACCATTGTAGTTGTCTCCCCTCCCCCCAATAATGATAGCATTTCTTTTTTCTTTTTTTTTTCTTTCAAGTAACACGGCATAATAATAATTTGAAGAGGCTCGTATTACATGACTGAGAGCATCACAAAATTTTATAAACGTTGAGTTCACGTACAGCTATTTATTCATGGACTTTCAAAACGATCATCCTTGATAAAATAAATATTTACCAATGGCAAAGAATGCAGAGAAATCTGTGTGCTCCGAACTCGTCTTTGCATTTGTTTAAAACATTCAGAACAGAGAATGTGAAATCACATTTCATTCGCTAAAATCGATTTTTTTTTTTTTTTTTTTTTTTTTTTTTTTTTTTTTTTACCCCTCGTAGCAATCTAAGGGAGGAAAAGAAACTTTTCTATGGTAAGAATTAGAAACAAAATGATAATAGCAGCGCCATTCACTTTACTGTCGTCTCTTGACATTATCACCTCTATTTGAAATATTCATCATAATCTTGTGCTACCAAGCAAATAAGAAAAAATAATTAAAAGCAAGAAGCATTTATTTTCTTTTAAAATATAAGAAAGCAAACTACATAAGGTTTGACTATATTAAAAATTGAATGGTGGAGTTGGCCTTGAATCACCTGTATTAAATAAATTATATAATTAATTGCATTTAATTATATAATATACGTATATAAAATAGCACGTCTAGATTTACATAAAAAATGAGTTAAATTCTTTATCAGATATGTCCACTTAAAATAATAACGTTTGAATTCGCTTAATTAAAGAATTCCAAATTTAGAGCTTCAGGCATCAAGTCTCCTTTTAATGAACTTTAAATCTTCTCCGCTTTTTTTTTTTTTGTTCACTTAAAGCTAGAAGGTTACTACAAAGAGGTCCACAAATGTTACTTCCCTCCACGACATAAATTCTAATCAGTCTTCTGGCAAACTTGAACCCGCGATCTCGTGAGAATGAGGCAGTTACGTTTGCCATTCTTCTGAAGGCAAGTTGCCCAAAAGGACAATGAATTTCTGTTTTGGAAAATCATACGATTGTTGTTGACTTATTACACTATCTATTTTGAGAAGAAAATTGCATAAAATTTCAAGATAAATTGGAAAGTTTATAAGCGTATATATTAATCATATGAAATTTCAATTTTCTTTTTAATACCAAGTAAACAGAAAAAATAGTAAACAGAAGAGACAGGAGCTTATTTGCAGGTGAGCGACTAAAAACATTAAAAAAAAAAAAAAAAAAAAAAAAAAAAAATCGTTTCTCAATATTAATGCTTCACTTGTTTTCTGTTTGAATGATTGTTAGTAATGCTATTTTGAATATGCTGAAGTTTTTAATGAAAATACAATGAAAGTGTGCAAAGAATACACGAACGTGGTTCGTATTAAGTAATCAAATAGCAAAGGACGGAAAATAATTCTCTGACGTCGGCGAATCTTCCAACAGCCGATAGAGCCACGTGAGTTTGCGATGACGCAAAAGGTTACGTTTATTTGTTAAGTGCCAAGAAAAAAGGAACAAACATTTAAATTTAAAACGATATTTTCAATTGTCCATATCAAATAGATTTAATAGTATCCTTCTATATTGATTTATAGTTATTTTCAAAAACCAAAAGAGGACTTGGGGGAATAAAAAATTAAAAATCACATAACGAAAGACTTCTGTTTATTACATAGCAACCCAGCTGCGATAAAAAACATACCATCTCCCTCCAATCTATAACAAATATTTATCGAATTTGAAAGGAATAAATCACTTTTCTAAGCCAATTGCAATTTCTCATAAAAATTTGAAGAAACAAGGTTAAGAATGAAGAATGTGGAGCACTAACTTTGCTCGACCTAAAAGCCTTACGTAAGAAGACTACATGTATTACGTTCATTGTCTTCTCAATGGCGCCAGGAAGTACGAGATGGAAAAAAAGGCGGGAATCTGTTTACGATCATAAATCAGATAGCAGAGAATGTCATTGCTAAAGAGAAAGTTTGCATGGAAATCGATTAATGATGCCTGTCTCGATAACTTCGTATCCGGACCCAATGATACTTTATCAAACGCATCTCGTTTCTTGTAATGCGCCTCATTTCTGCCTCCACTTTCTGATTCCCGTTGAAATTGTCAATTCCACTCAAAAAAAAAAATTGCGCAATTTAATAAAACGCTCAGTAATCTTTTCAATTTTTCTTTTTATTGACTTTAAATGAATTTTTTCCTTTATTAACGTTATTGTATAGCCGTTGAAGAATCTGAAAAAAAAAATCAAACTCGCTCTCCTGTTCTTCCACAACATGATTACTACTTTAATACATGTAGTCTATGTCAAAATTGAATTGAAAGAAAGGGAGGGGGAAACTGAACATATTGGGAAACTTGCTGTAGAAATAAATCTCAGTACGGTAAATATGTTATAGCAAGATAACAATTCATTTCTTTACCTTACTCGAAGCAAACTACTCATTATAATCTAGTCCCAGCATTTCCTTATTACAAAAAAGTTAAAGCTTTCGGTAGGATATTATCAGTATTTTGATATAAAATTTTATTCAATCATAAATGTTCAACCAATAAAATGGTCTAAATATTTTATTATTTTTTTGTTTGTAAATAGTAGCTCATCTTTAAACAGAGGCGGATCTAACTTACATAGAAACAAATAAAGTTTAAGCTTCAGGGTCCTCAAGTAAATGATTTCGGGCCGAAAAATTAACTAATATTCCATTGATAAGCTTCAGGGCCCTTAAAATCATACATCGTCACTGTTTTTGAATTGGTGTTTCAATAAATGCAGTAAAGGGGTAAATTTTAGCAATAGCGGAATTGCATTGCCAGATACTTTGCATTAGCCGAATTGCATTGCCAGAGGAAAATTCTGATGCAAAATGAAAAGTTAATACAAAATAATTTGTTTTTTAATGAATTTTAATGGATGAGAAACCACAAACAAAATAGGTCGAGAATATCATCACGTACTATATGTCCTAATATGGTCTACACAATTAAATAAATAAAACTGGAAATTTTTATACTTGTTTTTAAAATCCACCTGACTCGTCATAAAATTAATAAAATTTCTTTGCTTTCAAAAAAAAAATCTTTATGAAAAGATGTCATTTCGTAATATCCACCTATCGTTTAAAAAAAACAACAACCGATTAAATAGGAAGCGAATAAGCATGAGGAGTAAACAACTAACGAAAATGATAATATTTTTTAAAATGCAGTTTTATCAAATGAGAGCAAATCGAGGACTTTCTCCTAAAGCCGAAGCTTTAAAACGGGGTTAATGAAAGCAAATATACATAAACAGAACCGTAACCGTAGGATAAGAAACGATACTTAAGTATAACAAATAAACGTGACAAGAAAATGCAAACAACACTTACAAGAGAAAGATTTGCGAGAGAGAATAAAACTAATGAACTCGTGAAAGATCATCATGAGTAACGCCTAAGGAAAATGTAAAAATTAAAATATACCAAAGGATATTATTTTATACTAAGGAGTTTAATATTAATAATTTTGATGTAACGTTTTAAAACTATGTAAAACACTTCTAAAACTATTGTCGCACCAAGCTTACTTGAAAGGTAGAAAATCTAAAATAGAAAATTATCGTATTACCTGAAAAAATAACTGAGAAAGTATAAAAGAATTAAAAGACGAATACAAATACTATTTGTGGATGGTAAATAATGTTATCTGTATTGCACAATTCGCTCATAAACGAACTAGGTTCAATAACTTGTTTATGCCTGTTGCATTTCCCTCCCCTCCACGACAACTCAGGAACAGCAACAATAAGAGAAATAGATAATGCAGAAGTAAACAACTAGCAAGAAAAAATAACGGTAGAATTAACGAAACACAAACATTTATTCAGAGACTTATAAATGACAAAATTGTCAATATCCCAATCGTCATCACAACAAAACCTACTGGATTTGCATACAGCTGAACAAATATACGAACTTAACCATGACCCGTTATCTTGAAAACATGTAGGATAATCTGGAAGATAATTGGTAATAAATTAAAATTAAAACTTCAAAATGGAATAATTAGCTTTCTTTCATTCAGTCATCTAGTAATAGCCAATCTGGTCCAAAAGTCAGGATATGCAAAGAAATTAGCAAATATATTGCGATCAAAGATAAAACACACAGGTTGTTAATGGAAGTGGTAGAGAATCTAAAAACAATGCAATAAATATCATGTAAACATATGGTCGGTTTCGCTTAGTTTTTTAATTGCAGGTAGGCTATATTTTTCTTTTACAAGTTGGAGCTGTGGTGTGGTTTGGAAGCAACTGCATAAACAAGGGATAATGGAAGTTTGAATATTATTATTGGGCTCTTGAGTGTAGTTATTTTTGTAGGCAAATTGCAAAAATCAGGAAATGGCAGAAATGCAGATATCTATATATGTGCCTTCTCCTATTAGGACTCTGGTGGCCATAAATTTGCATTAGTGAGTCTTTGGAGTGATTAAATGCGTTTCCCGTTTTCTTTCGTATGTTAATAAAGGACAAACACAAACATCCATGCCCCAGTGGGATTCGAACCCGCGACTCGCTGGTTTCGAGAACGATATGACCTACGCCTTATCGAACTCTGGGCCACCGAGCTAACACCTTATACACAATGTGTTCAAAGGTTTCCAGATACCCTCCAAAAGTATGTTACGTGTCCTAATTTCCAAGTCTATGATGTCTATGTAAGATAATTAGAAACATGCCTTACTGGGCTATTTGTGATTCATATTGGTGCAATAGAGGTCGGTGAACAGATTTCCAACCTGGTACAATCATAGAATGTCGCCTATGCAACGAATCTGTACGCGAGATTTCTGTCATTCTGCAAATATCCCGTTCGATTGTAAATGACAATATTGTCGAGCGGAAATTCTCAAAGAGCAACTTCAATGAAACAGCCAAAGAAAATGACAGAGATCGTGGAATGTTAGCAGTGTGATACGATATAAGCGGAGTCTTCAGCTAAAACAAATAAGCTTACTACAAAGTTCCGAAATACCCTTCAAGTACCGCCAGTGTAATTACCATTTGCTGGGAACTGAGGATCCGAAGTTTCCATGGCCGTGCTAATGTCCATAAGCTTGATATCAGCAGAATCAATGCGAAACGATGCTTAGAATGATCTACAGCTCATCAGAACTGGAATAATACCAACATGTGTTATGGTACGATGAAAAGATGAGCAGAGATCTGAAATTTATGTAACTCCAAGCCTAAGAAATTTACCCAGAGGTGCATGTAATCGACCAACAAGGACAGCAACTGATTTAAGAGATAATTTATCAAACTACGAAGTCAACGAGAAATACAGGCCCTGGCGCTGAAGAATCACATGGCCAAGACAGGCCGATTAAAAATGTACCTTCATTGTTTCCATCTTGGATTTTAACAACCAGTGTTTTCTGGTGTTTTGACGTTTGTTGAAAACAATGAAGGCTACATTGCTGATCGCCCTATCTTGGTCATGTGACTTTTCAGCGCCGGGGCAAAAACTTCTAGACACAAAGCCTCGGCCAAAAGACTACCACTTCATAGCAAGAGGTAATGAGCAAATGATGCTCGCTAGAAGGGGCTTGTGTATCCGTAGTAATGGCAGTCTCCTTTTAACAACCGCTACACGTGCTCACGTATCTACTTGGATTATTCATAAATTTTTGAATCTTAAAATTCAATTTTTAAGATTAATATTTTCGAAGCTCCCATTTGTTGCTGACAAATCTTCCGGCCAACTCTAGTAGATTCACAAATGTGAGTACTAAGCACCACGTGTTACGATGTTGACTACGTAACTCAGAAACTACTCGTTGGAATTCGATCAAATTTTAACGGTATACACAATTTTATGTACCCTAATATTCTTCCAAATTTCATCATCCTAGATGTTGTATAAAGTGAGTTATTAACTTGTTGATCTTAGTCGCGGCATTTTTATTTCTATTCATATCTCAGTTATCGTTCAAATTCGGACCCATGTTCATATGAATTTTTTTCTTAGAATCATCCATACTACCTCCCCTAAAGGTTTGTGACAGGGTTTCAGACTTACCCTGTATATAAGAATACAAGCTTAATCGGTATGTTTGTCTGTCCGGCCGGCCGTCGTTTGCACGAAAACTTGAAAACGGATGAACTTATCTCCGATGCATCACTTTTTGATGCACTTTCGTGGACCCTTCAAGCACGTGCACTAAAGTTAAGAATTTCATTTTAGGACATATAATATATCAATCGATTAGTACTGACGAGTCATAACTGAATACAGTGTTACTTTTTGTTTATCATTTAAGCGTTGTCGAATTTTATTGTTTAAACGCGCACAGCTAAAACTGGAGGAAATTGGTTAATTAACGAATGGCCCAAAATTTGTTCAGAGTTTTCTCCAGGGAATGTGTACAACGCAGATGAGACCGGACTGTATTATCATGCGCTACCCGAACAGATGTTCCAATCTGATAGTGCAAAAGGTTGCAAAACCTTAAAGGATCGTGTGACAATCTTGATCTATGCAAATATAGCTGATGATGAAGAAGAGTTTAGGGATTTGTGATAAAGAAGTTCTCGCAAGTTATCGTCTACAATTTCCAAAGATTCCATTAACATTTTTTATCATTGTTACTTTTTAAGGAGTAAAACGGTTACCAGTCGACTACTACGCAAACACCAATGCTTTATTGTAGAGTTTTACAATCAATATTATAAGTTTCACTGTCATCACCTTCGGGAAAGTAATATTGCACTGAGGGTAGAAGGTGGTCACTCAATAAGCTGAGATACTCTGGAGACTTCATTTTCTTGCTGCACAATTTTGCTGAGCCTAGTCCAGCCCAGCAGAAGCAACCCCAGATCATAGCACTTGCTCCAGAGGCTTGAACAGTGGGTACGGTACATGACGGGTCCATTCTCTTCATGAGCTTCCCTTCTAATTCTAATGCGACCATCGTGTTGGAAGAGAGTTAATCGGCTTTCATCGGACCACATAATCTTCCGCCATTGCTCAGGGGTCCAATTTTTATACTCCTTTTACAAACTGCAGTCTCTTTTTCCGATTAGTCGCAGTAAGTACATTGCTGCATGTCTCACTGCGGAGCAAAGAACGGTTGGAAACATTCACAAACGTTTATGTGCAGTTTATGGAGCATCAGCAGTCGACAGATTATGTGCGCAGTACGTTTAGTCGCTGGGCACAGAGGGTGAGGCCATCAGAAAGCGGTTCGGCGGAGCTCCAAGATTTGCCGCGGTCGGGGCGGCCATCCTCGGCTGTCACGCCTGACAAGATGCAGCGTGCTGATGCGCTCATTCGTCAGGACCGACGCAGAACGACTCGGCAGTTGGCGCTGGAGCTATCAATCAGCAAAGGAAGTGTGGGTGAAATTATCCGTGCTCTTGATTACACAAAAATGTGTTCACGATGAGTTCCGCGCTGTCTTACGGAGAAACACAAAGCTCTGAGAAAAAACATTTCTTCTGAGTTGCCTCAACGTTTAGCAGCTGAGAGGGAAGCCTTCCTGTCCCGGATTGTGACAGCTGATGAAACCTGGGTGCACCATTTTGAGCCCGAAACAAAACGACAATCGATGGAATGGCGTCATCCGCACTCTCCACAGAAGAAAAAATTCAAAGCACATAGACAATTGTTCGGCACATTTTGTAAATGTACGTTTAGACAACATTTGGTTAGATTTCTGGAGGAAGGCCATAGAAAGGGACGGAGATTATGTGGAAAAATAGGTAGTGTAGAAGAAACATCATTCTTTCGTGTGTATAAGTTTCATTGTGTTCAGTAAATAATTGTTGAAGAAAAAAATTGTGGTGCATTACTTTCTGGGCTACCCTCGTAGCAATTGTAGGATAGCAAACTATTGCGATATGTTCCGCTGATTCTCCTGAGGGCATCAGAGGGCCAATTTTCAATCTTCCGAGGCATTTTTATTAATAAAATATTAGGATAAATCGAAAAAGTTTGAATGATATATACATGTACCTCTTTAACCTGGATTAATGTAATGAAGCAAAAGAAAGTCGAAATTTTCCGTGGAGTTTACTTTTAAACCAACTTTAGGCAAAAGTGAAATTTTCATATTTAAAATTACATCAGCGTCACAGCTAAAGTTCCTTGGAATGTGTATAAGATTTCCCCTCACAATGCTTTGCAACAATGATTATTCTCTCCTAACGTTTATGGTAACTTTGATTAAGAAGGGATGGATGTTTCAAGCGATGAAAAGAACATAGGCGCAGTAATTTAACTAATTTAGACGCGCGGGCATTTCATTTCCCATTTCGTGCATGTTTTGAAAAGATTCGTGCTGCATTCGAATACATACATACATTGCTATTACTGTATCAAAAATATTACTGTAAAATTAAAAAACAAATCATTATATTCTAATTGTTCGGAAAAGAGCAGAAGAAGAATTGAAGAAGATTATCATTCGTTAGCAATTTTCAAACACCCGATTCCTCCTTTTGTCGCTAAGTTGCATGGTGCCAACCCTTCAGAAAAAAAACAACAACATTTACTATAAACGCTCTTGAGTGAAATCAGAGAGGGAGGAAGAGAGGTTCATTTTATTAGGAGGTTTAGCATAAAAGCTACTTATAAGAAAGCGCCCTTGGTCTGTACGTTTATCCGACCGTCCGTCCGTCCGGCCGCCGTTTGCACGATAACTTGAAAACGTATTAACTTTTTCAAATTCTGTTTTCAGAAATATGACTATCAAAGTCTTAGCTCGGCCGTATAGACTTTTCACAGTTTTTCGTGGACCCCTTCAAGTCGAATTCACGTGCTAAAACAGTGAGTGTAAAGAATTCAAATATAATGGCATGTCATATAACAATCGATTTGTCAAGAAGGAATATATTGTTACTTTCTGTTCATCTTTTAAGCATTACTAACATCGGCGCGCGCACGTGAAATCGCTTTGTCGACGCACAATTGCTCAAGTGCTCATAATCTATAAGCTTATTATTAAGTAGCTGAAAAATGGAACTAGTTATTGGTTTTATTTTACACACGATTTGAATCACCCTTCATCATTTCTACATTTTTTGAGGTAGAAGGTTGAAATTCGGAATATAGCTTACTATGGGCATGTGCGCCTTCACTATTTAGTTTAGTTTTGATTAGCCCACTAAGGTCGGAGTTTTGGGGGTGAAAATTAGAGAGGACCAAAAGATCTAAGTGTTTTTATTCATATAAAGGAGTGAAATTCGGTATGCAGATTCCTATAAGCAAGATCTCCATTATATGAAGATTTTTTTCCCGAGATATCCATGCCTTCCCGACTCGGTGGGGGAAATACATTGAAAAGACGGGGACTACATTGAAAAATAGTGTACCAACTCTATCTGTAATAAAGGAGCTGTAAAAAAATATTTCCGGTTTTCATTTGACTGACCCTCGTAAGTAGAATAAGAATGGAGCTACTTATTGGTTTTATAATGTCAGTCCGTCCCCTTCATAATTTCTACATTTTTTTGAGGTAGAAGGCTGAAATTCGGAATGTAGCTTACTATGGGCATGTCCATCTGCAGCAGTTTGGTTTTGATTGGAATACGGGGGTCGAAATTACGGGGGTGGGATTCAGAGAGGGCAACATATCTATGTGCTATTTAGGTGCGTAAAGGCGTAAAATCCAGTATCCAGATTCCTCTAGGCAAGATCTACATTACTATGAAGTTTAGGCCCAATTGTTCCAGTGGGATCGGATTCGCGGGGGTGGCAGTCACTTGGTCCTTAGAACTATGGCAACATATGACATGTGATATATCATACGTTCGGAAATGATGAGAAAGGAAAGAAGATATGAGGTTTTTTACATTTTTTACATATTACGTTCGAGAAAATCAATTTATTGATTAAAAAAAACTTGGGGAGAGGTAAAAAGTGCAGATAAAAGGATAAAAATAGATGACTTGCCTTATCCTACTCGGGAGGTGGGGGGAGGAATTAATTACTTTTTGATAAACGTATAAATCTATTTCTGCTTCACTGCTAAAGCTTCTCCTTGGTTTGGTTTGGTTTGGTATTAACGTCCTTTTCAACTGCCATGGTCATTTCAAGACGGCGTTATAGGGGCCGCAAATTTTGCCTCGCAAGGGTTCTTTAACGTGCAGCCGGCAAACGACTACACGGGACGAACGGCTCTACTTCCCTTCCGAAGGAAGTGCGTGATCTCAGGATTTTCCCCCTGAAAAAATCCTCGTCGTCCTCGGCCGGGGTCGAACCCGCGTCCTCGGGCATTAGAGGCGACCACGCAACCCCTGAGCCACCGTGGCCGATGCTCCCCTTGGAATGTTTACAAGATTTTATTATGTAATTCTATTGTTATGATGATAAAATAATTTTGTATAATCATTTATATTAATTTTTTAAATAATTTTTTTTCATTACTAAAATTTTTGAACGAATTTTAATTTAAACAAAATAAAATAAAAAAATTAAAATCCTAAGAATTTTTTTTTTTTTTTTTTTTTTTTTTTTTTTTTTTTAGATGATTTACACTTTTAATTTTTAAATGATTTTTAGTGTTCGTTTATGCACGTTACTGGTGTGCCTTTGTAAATTATAAAATTTACTAAATAATCGGTTACAGAATATACACAAAATATTTCTCTTTGGCCATGTCCACGAACGATAAGGTTGTTAGAGAAGCAGGACGACTTTCTCTTCTTCCTCGTGGACTCCTCAGAGCACTTTCTGTTTCAGTTCTCTACATTCAGTGACGTAATATCGTGTGATCACTTGACCAATCACAGAGCGGAGCAGTTCCTTTCTCCAGAGGCAAGTGTAGGAATCGCGCATGATGGCATTTTGCTGCTTAAAATAAGCATTCCTCGTAATAATTTTTAAGGAGTGGCCCTTGTGACATCATGAAGCTGGAAATATTCCAATTATCAACACCAGATGAGGCGACAGTCAGTTTTCCTCTCGGACGGCGCTACCTGCATTCTTGGTATACTTCAAGCAACGGTTATTCAAGCCTGGAGGTTTTAGTGCTACTCCTAATGGTTATTCCAAAATCATATAAGTACAATGTATTAATGAATTCCATTATAGTATTTATATTAATCGTTTTAGTGAACTACAGTAAAATTTCCTATTTGAATATTTTTAATGTTAATTAGTTTGACGAAAGGCCAAATAAAGTGCTCAGTATTTCTAACAAGAGGTGGATTTAGCAACTACCAGTTTTCTAATGATATATGCTAGCTATTATCACGGTATATAAAGAGTGGTAGCTGCTCTATTTAGTTGTGTGAAACGATAGTTTCTAAGCATGTGTTCTATTGTTTAGAGTTTTTGGAAGGTTGATGGAAGTGAAGAAAAAAACTTTCTTTGTGCCAAGAGTTATACTTGCATAACCCAAATGATCAAATACAAAATTAATTTCAAAACTGTAAGAGTGTTTGGATGAGTTAGTATAAGAGTGTCAGTTTTTATAATTTCTACATTTCTTGAGGTAGAAGGTTGAAATTCGGAATGTAGCTTACTACGGTCATGTCCATCTGCACTATTTAGTTTGGTTTTGATTGATACACTGGGGTCGGAATTACGGGGTGGGATTCAGAGAGGACAACATATCTATGTGCTATTTAGGTACGTAAAGGCGTGAAATTCAGTATCCAGATTCCTCTAGGCAAGATCTACATTACTATGAAGTTTAGGCCCAGTTGTTCCATTGGAGTCGGATTTGCGGGGGTGGCAGTCACTTAGACTTTAGAACTATGGCAACATATGGCATGTAATACGAGATATACAGTATGTATATCATACGTTCGGAAATGATGAGAAAGGAAAGAAAATACAGAGCTTTTTTACATTTTCTACATATTAAGTTCGAGAAAATTAATTTTTTGATTAAAAAACTTGGGGGAAGGTAAAAAGTGCAGATAAAGGGGTTAAAATAGATGACTGCAGGATCTGCTACTTGCCTTACCCTATTCGAGGGGGGGGGGGGGCATTAATTTTTTTTTAGACAGTATAACAGAGGGACATCAGGAGTTCCAACTAGTTTCGCCATTTATTCCCGGCTTTGTCAAGGATATCTAGTTTTTATGCTAAAGCTCCTAATAATCATCATCAAAGCTGTCTAAAAGCACAAACGCACAGATTTGCCCATTTGGGAACGGTTCAACCGTACCACGCGACTTGTTGGCATCTGGTCGGGTTTTATGAAATCAACCTAGATGTGCTCAAAAAACATTTTGAAGATTGAATTGTCACTAGGGAAAATAAGAAAGTGCAAACAAAACAGATTCTTTTATAAAGAAATACGCATGCCTGTTTTTAATCAGGATTGTTGACTTGTAATTCTTTTTTGGTTGAACCTGTATATAGGGTGTTGTTAAATTTCATCACCAAAATGATAGGGGTGATGGAATATGCGATTCTAAGCAAAAAAAGTTCATATGAACATGGGTCCGAATTTGAACGATAACTGAGATATGAACAGAAATAAAAATGCCGCGACTAAGATCAACAAGTTAATAACTCACTTTATACAACATCTAGGATAATGAAATTTGGAAGAATATTAGGGTACATAAAACTGTGTATATCGTTAAAATTTGAATGAATTCCAACAAGTAGTTTCCGAGTTACGCACTCCACATCGTAACACGTGCTCACATGTGAGTACTAACCACCACGTGTTACGATGTTGACTACGTAACTCGGAAACCAGGCTACTCGTTAGAATTCGTTTAAAGTTTCATCATCCTAGATGTTGTAGAAAGGGAGTTACTAACTCGTTGATCTCAGTGGCGGCATTTTTATTTCTGTTCATATCTCAGTTATCTTTAAAATTCGGCCCCATGTTCATCTGAACTTTTTTGCTTAGAATCGCATATTTCATCACCCCTATCATTTTGGAGATGAAATTTAACAACACCCTGTATAACGACCACCTGAGCTTAGCGACCACTTTTGCTCGGTCCCGTGGGTGGTCGTTATAGACAGGTTTTACTCTACCATGAATTATTTGTACACTTCCACGGTGTGAATTTTTAAATAAACAAACTGGAAAGAGTTTCCAATAATACTTACGTTATTTTAATTCATTTTAATGCACCCAAATATAAAGGACTATTTATTGATGTACTCTAAAGCGAAGTCACGAATGGATGATTTTAAAATCGCTGTTCTGGGAAAAAAGAAAAACTTTAGGACTGAAACAATTTTATGAAAAAAGAAGACCATTTAAAAGAAAAACAGAAAAGAAAACTAATCATCGTAAGTCTGTACAAACTGTAAGTATAAACCATGACCCTAAGAGTACATTGTTTTCGATAATATCAACTGAATTATGCTCTAATAGAACACCTTACTTGGAAAACATGTAGATCCGAATACAGCCTGAATGCATCCTGATATACTCGGAATCCTTCAGAATAAGGTCAACTCCACGTAGATAACGGTAACCACGGGATTATCAATATTGCCTTCGATTTTACATTAGCTGCCGGACCCCAAGTAATTATATGCTCATCATGTCATCATTTCCTTAATTTTTCACTTTGAAACCGTGCTTGAAACCAAATTTTATGAGGAGCTACTACATACGGCTGATTTGGTTACTGTCTAAGGAACAGTGATTGCCTGCCAATGTGTAGAAAAATTGTTCCCTTGACTTGCCTCCTATATAGCTTGTCTGGAATGTCATGAGAAGACGTTTGCAATCAATCCAGCTACCCGCTAAAAGTTATCAGTGTTTTCGTGCTAATAATGATGTATGGTTTTCGTATTAAGTACAACTTTAATCGTTTGATCCTTGCTAGTCGATGAACATCTGCACAAGCATTGCTTCAATGTGTGGCACTTTACATTTCCACTAGTGTATTTAGGTTATTACAGTATATTATATTGCTGTCCAGCTTGGTGATTTAGTGGTTTAAGATTTATTTGACTTATTTAAAGATATAAAAATCTTTGTTCCGTCATTTAGTGCCAGGAAAACACTCTTAAGTCGCTTGTACTGCCATTCTGTCCCAATTGCTTCTGAAATTTCGAGACAATGAATTTTTTGTGTTTAGGTTTATTACATTTTTGTTTTTTTACTTAGTACTCTAAAATATCTTTTTGCTGAACAAGTTCTATTTTACATTTGACAAACACTAACAGTTTTTACAAGAGTTTAAAATATTTAACTATCTTCACTACTTTCAGCGCAATTTCCTGATTTCCTCCTCATGCTTATTAAATTCGAGCGTGTACGATGTATTTAATTTTATAAATAAATGTTATATTTTAATAAAACAAAAACTAATGAAAGTATATAAAAATTAATTTTAGAAATTTTAATATGCGTAAATAAGATTGTGATTAAATGAAAACGATAATTTATTGAAACCAAATAATAAAATTGGACAAAGATCAATTTCTTTCACTAAGAGCTGTTTTATCTTACAACTTCCGAAAAC
Source organism: Rhysida immarginata (assembly GCA_023313115.1). Classification (NCBI taxonomy): domain Eukaryota; kingdom Metazoa; phylum Arthropoda; class Chilopoda; order Scolopendromorpha; family Scolopendridae; genus Rhysida; species Rhysida immarginata. The sequence continues at coordinate 7,192,779 of JAHWFO010031028.1, read as the reverse complement.
TTCCTATTCTATCATTCTATCGTTCCTTGTTAATCGAGAAAATAAAGACAAATTTTCACTGAAGGGTATATTTTGTGTCTTTGAAACTATTCAAGTTTAAATTACTCCAACCCGAAGGATTGAGTATCAATGAACGTAGTGTACGAGAACGTGGGATATTCAAAATCATATCTCAAATCCACTCGAGAGATAAATTTGAAGCAGATAATCATGTGTAGGTGTCAAAATCTACGAAAGATGATTATCCTCTATTGTTTAATTCGTACCCTTCATCTGAAACGTAAGTCGAGACATTATCTTGTCCATGTGATCGTTTGTCTTACTTAAAAGTAGCTCATTGGTTTCTGCTAGGTGGCACAATTTCGTTGTCGAGCATTATACCTACAGTAAGCTCCTGTCGTATTGATAACTTTTCTACCCTCTCCAATATCATTTATCTTTTGATCTCTTTCTACTTTTTTTTTTTTTTTGGAAAAAAAATTTATACGAATTCTTAACACTTGGTATTTCCCGCATAAAATAAGCGATTCCCCTGTAGAAGAAAAATTAAACCGGAAAATTCAGATTTTAATTTCTTAGAAAATTGATGAAATATCGGTTAATTAATTGAATGAGTTTCTTACCGGCAGATTAAAAAAAAAAACAGGAAGTATAAAAATAGATTTATCGAAATTTCATTAGGGTAATGAAAGCATAATAAACATCCCGTTCAGTTAATTGAACCTCATATAATATTAATTCAGAAAGCAATTATCATAATTAAGAATAATAAAAGGCAACATATTGATATCCATATTATGTTCTGTATGTTTTCGCAAATTGCTTTTAATAGGGTAGATGTACAAATAATTGACAGTTACTGTGAAACGAAATTGTGTACGTAAATCAAATTGCATTTTGAAACTTTTCTAGTTATACCATTAAATTGTAAATATAATGCAGAATGTGCCAATCTCTAAACAATTATTATAACTTTAAAAGCTATTAAGTTATTAAAAATTTTTTCCAACTAATGCATGAATCACCAATAGTTGACAGTTAACCAGAAGTTGACAGGCAGTTTCACCAGTAATTGGCAATATTTTAATTGCACATTTTTAGTATATATTTTTACAAAAAAAATTGACAACATTCAAAAGTAGCTGATGAAATCAAGCATTTTTAAGAATGTGTAAATTATTTAACATTAACTGAAATTGTGCTTTTTAATTTACTAGAGCTAGTGGCTCTGTTATACCATCGATGGTTACGCGTAATTATCAGCGACGTTGTTTGTCCCATGTTGGGATTAAATGCTGGTCTGTTTTACCGGCATATTTGCAATCCGAAATGGATTTTCGTTCTTTTAACAGAGGTCTTCAGCATTACGTTCGTCTCCTGCCATTGGTATATCAGGTTTAACTACATTATTCTTGTATTTGTAATATTCCTACCCTTGTTTATTGTAATCATTGCAACCTTATTTGATTGTTATTAACTTTTTTATTGTTTGTTGTTTTGTATAGTTATTCTTGTGTTATATGAAAATGTTACTTATTGCGGGTATCCCTCAATGACCTAATTTTCGGATACGTCCATACTGGCCATTGAGGGTTTGCCTATGTTATTTATGTATGTATGTAAATAATAATAATAATAATAATTTAGATCATTTATCCTTTTTTCCTTTGAAATAATAAATTAAATCAGTCCACTCCAATGTAGTGTGCAAGGACCATAGAAAATGAAAGTGTTTTACAGCAGTGCAATATCATCAGATCTTGGCCAACAAATAGTCCGTAGAAAAACTTGATTTTTGACGATTGTTCTCCTACTTGCAAAATTCATCCAATTCATCCTAAGCTACTTCTTATCATAGTAAACAGAATACCAGCAGTAGTTTTCTTCTTGGAAGATAACTTGTCTTAGGCTATCTGTTGATCGTCTCTGTGACAAGATTCAGGGCCAACAAAAATAATTGGCGAATAGGGTCTAGAAGATTTATGTCAAAGTGGGTGATCTAGAAATTGACAGTCAAGTTCCTATAATTAACACACCAAGGTCAATTACTGGAAATTAAGAAGTTACACTTAAAACTATCATGTTTCCTTTATTATTACCCTACATTCTCTATCACATTTATCACATTAGTATATTTTTGTTCGTTTTTTTAAACACAGAAATTATCAATAATTGACAGGTTATGTCAGTTACTAGTGACACTACATATCTGGGTTCTAGTAGTGGTGGATTAAAACAGTTAACACATTGGTCATCTGAAATTCTGTTATTACAAGAAGTATTGTCCACTGATCACACAAAAAGGTTAACGTAAAACTAATAACAAATATTGCATAACATTCATGAAATAAATTCAAGTAATCAAACCCTCGCGTAGTGGTTCATTACAAGGTATTTTCGACTCTGTAAGGCACTGAACAATCAACTTGTGTTTGCGGCCATAATAGGGAGCAAAGTTCCTAGTTTTTTGCTGTTCTGGGAAGCCTAATACAGTTGTACATTGTATAATCCGAGGTGGCAACACCAGTCCCTTTTCTTGCCTTGTTATTTTATTAAAAGCCTTTAAATCATGAATTGCCAATTACTGCTACACTGTAAACTACTGGTACATCTACTCTAGCTTAAGACGAAAGACAGATTTGGATCAACCGAATCCGAATAATCCACTTCAGCACTCCCGGAACATTTACATATTTTAGAAACGTGCATAAAGCACAATTTAGCCATGCCTAGATAGAAAATATTTTAAAAAGTTTTGTGGCTAAATAACGAAGAATCATTATCCACATCCTTGTGACTGAATTACTATTTGTTTTCCTAGAAATATTATCAATTCCGTGTTTGACTGTCGTCGATTCAATCAAAATAAATTTTTGGGTGTGTTATAATATCTATACAATCCTGGAAAAAAAATTTAAGAAATTTCCTTTAATTCCAGAGATAACTTCAGCGGAGTTTACTCAAGGTTGTTTCATCATCAAGTGTAAATGAATGACGAACAGCACTCTCAAATATTTAACGATTATTATTCGTTACAGTTATTTCTTTGTCTCGTCACTTAATTCGATTCAATAAAGCTCAAGTCCAAGTTCGACTCTTTGAATGTTTTTAATTCTAGAGGCTTTGACGCACAGATACAGTATTTACAAACAGATGAATATAATAAAGATCAGAATTTAATTCGAATTTTAAAATCTCCAAAGGAAATATTTAATAAAATAACATTTCCCTGCATAAGTGAGCAGTAAACTTAAGAAATGAAAGGAATTCATTAAAAACTTTTTATCCCACTACATTCACTGCTTATTACGATATTTGATAGTATAAAAACTTGCTGAATGACACTATCATTTAAGATAAATTATCAAGAGTTGTAAATTAAATATCCGCAAACACGATTTAATGATTTACACACTTTTTATCGACGATTCAGTTGATAAAACTTGGAGCATTTTTCATCTTATTGTCTAATGGTCGTAGTATCACTTATAAGATTAATTACACCTTACACTTTTTAAATTAACATAGATAATTCCATTAAATTTAATAATATTGAAATCAAATGATTTTTTTTTCAAATCAAATGTTTTTTTTTTCTTTTTAAGTTTTAAAAAAAGGTCAATGTGGTTGTTTTTTTTGTCTTTTGTTTTTGAGAAAGAGCATTTAGGAAAACTCCTATATTCTTCATCTTTAAATGATCAATGTTCTTTCCCTTCTGCTTAATGCGAAGACCTCAGTGCCAAAAACCTATTTCGAAATAACCTCTAGTTATCAAGGGCGCTGCAACAAAGTTGATCCTCTGAATTGATTACATGGTTAAGAAGATGCGCACGTCTGAGATAATAAAAAAAACTTTGACAGCATAAATCATAAAGCTTTAGGAGACTTAAGGAGAGATAAAGCACCGGAAATAAAGTACAAACAATGTCTTGTACGTGTAAGTTAATGGAAAGTGTTAGACAATCCATTAAATATTGCATTTCACATAAGCTAGAGTCCGTGTCTTTTTATATTTCTAATTATTGTAAGAGATTTGCAAGATCTATTTGGATTGAGATAAAGGATATGGCAATATTTATTAAACTAAACTTTACATTTTGCAACCCCTATTTGTCATTTTCCCCACTTTAACTATTCGTCGATGTGTTTTTTGATATAGCTATACTACGATATATTGGCAACTTCATTATTTTTCACAAAGAGATTAGATATTTTGAAATGTTTTTGAAGTTCACAAATTATTTAGTTAGAACATTCCTTGCTTGAATTGATTGCAAAATCAAGTCTGGGCGCTTAGCTTAAAACGTCCAGTGTAGTCGTTTGCCGGCTGCACGTTAAAGAACTCTTGCGAGGCAAAATTTGCGGCCCCTATAACGCCGTCCTGAAATGGCCATAGCGGTTGAAAAGGACGTTAATACCAAATAAACCAAACCAAACCTTAGCTTAAAACCTGTCCAAAAGCTTTTAACAAGAAATGAAGCACGTAGTTCTGCAACATCCCTAATTTTCACACTCAAATAACATGGTTCTTACTGATAGGGGTAAATCGTTCTAAATAGGAATCACATTAAGTGTAACTGAGGTGTTACTGTTACAGTCACAGATTCTAGTAAGCTATAGTTCAAAGCTTAAATTTGAGAAATTAAATACAGTATTGACTTGATTTCTTTATACTGTATGTTTACTAGTTGTTGGCCTCGCTTCGCTCGGCTGTGATACGCTTGCCGTACGGTTTGTCTTATTTAATCAAATCAGAAAAAAATAAAATAAAAAATCAATTTATTGTAAACAACATACTGTATTACAAAACATCATGATAAATCATATTTTTAGTGAAGTTCTATCAATATTTTTGATCAATTTCCCTTGTTCTTGAGGAATATCATGGATACAAATTTTTATAATTTATATTATATATTTTTTTTAATTTTGAACGTGATAAAGCGACATAAAGTAGAGTATGAGAAAACACAGGTTCATTTAAAATTAAACCTACACGAGAAAACGATTGTCCTTAACTCTTATTTATAGTCATAGCAAATGAAGGAATAATTAGAAATTGACATCTTTTAAGTACGAAAATGCAAAGCACCATATAGATTCAAAGCACCATATAGTTTCTGGTACTACTATTTTAATAGAAATAAATAAAAGTTCAAAGGTAGCAGGCATGTAGACTTTTTTTTAATTACCTTACGCGTTTCGATCGTGAGATTATCTTCAGAGGTTTACAAGAGATTTTTTGATCTAACAATGAAGATAAAATGATGGATAACAATAGGTATAAGATAGTTAATATTGTTGGATAATTTGTTTGTTGAATATTGTTACTTATGGGGAATTTGTATTATAGAACAACCAATTCATCTTTCCACTTGAAGCAATAGAAATCAGTAAAAAAAACATAAAGAAAACAAAAATAAATTAATGAATTCACAAAGTAACATGACATACGCACCCTATTGATTGAAATAAAATCTATGATAAAAATTCAACAAACAACAAACAGTGTTATTTGGATGTATGATGAGTAATATTGCTGGATGTTTTGTTTGTTGAAGATTTGAAGTAAAATAGAACAAATCAAATAAGTCTTTGGAGCTCAAAACAATGATTGGGGGACAGTGGCGTTGCAAGGGGGGGGGGGATGATGACCCAGGCGCCAGGCTTGTTTCCTTGCTATGGGGGGGGGGGGGCGCCGCGCCAGGACAAAATATGAGAATACGGGGCGAAAAATGAACTCCATGCGCTCCATATTGATTGGAGGTGCTGAAAACAAAGATTGGGGCGCTGGAATTTAATTTGCACAAAAGCGTCAGTTAGGCACGCAGAAACCACGGAACGAAAATTTTAAGCACTGAAAGACGTCTTTAAAAGCCGTCCCTGAATAATTCCATATCTTCAAAGCTTATCGTAATTTACTCCAGTTTCCATTCTTGTTTTTTTTCACTTAAACTTTCCTTTCTTTTTCTAGCATTGTCTATCTCCAAACTTTTTTTGTTCATGTTCATGTTCTTTCATGTTCATGTTCTTTCATGTTCATGTTCTTCTCTTTATACAGTCTCGATTTGTTCATACTCCTTCCTCCTATTTTAGGTTTCTTTATTTTTTGAAAGCCTATTTTACTAATCCGTTAATTTTCTATTTTTATTATTTGTTTTCTGATATTACGTTAGCTTTTATTACTTATTTTTACTTTCTCCTTTCATTCTCCCCTCCTCCCTCCCATATTTGACAAACTAGATCACATTTCTGAATTCATTCTCACACGCGTTTCAATATGCCATCACCATCAGTGAGTTATTTGCAGTAGTTTGTCATCTCTTTGATTACCGTAAAATCTTGAATACACGCCAGTCTCAAATAAAAGCCGGGTGGAGTGTGAAACGTAGATTAAACGCCGGGTCTTTTTCGGGTCATCGATATAAATTCCGGCGTTTTTCCTCACTTTCAGGTTATTAAACGTCTTTTCATGTGTATGCCTTCTCACTGGCCGCTTCATTTAACCCATTCTAATTTTATATAATTTCACATCCATGAGATTCATATAAATGTCACATCCATGAAATCATTAAGAGACGCCTTAAAAGCACAAACACTGTTACTGCTGTCATTCCCGGTGGTTGTTCGAAATACATTCAGGCCCCAGCTGTTTCTTGGAACAAACCTTTTAAAGTACGCATGACTGAACACTATGATGAGTGGATGGCGGGAGATGGATTAAGAGTACACAAAGCCTAGCGACCGGGAAAACCGGGAAAAGTCAGGGAAGTTTTTGTAACCGGGAAAAGGTCAGGGAATTTTACAAAATCAGCAAAAAAATTGCGAAATTGGAGCGAAAAATTGGTCCGGGAAAATTACATGATCAACCGGGATAAATCAGGGAATTTTACACAATCGTTTTGGGACACCCTATTAGACACCCTGTTATTGGGAATAGCCCTCCGGGTCTCAAATAAACGCCTGGTCTCGATTAATCGCCGGGGGGTCTGGCCCATTGAAACAAATAGACGCCCGGGCGTGTATTCAAGATTTTACGGTACCTGTCTTCAAAGGATCGTTCACAATTTTGATGATTTACAGTAATTATTTTGTCAATTCGGTCGAATTGTGCCTGTGGAGTAGATATTGTCGGCGAAGACAGATTTTCCGCTGGAGAATTCGATGGCCAATAGATGCTTGTAATAAGGTGACCAGTATTTTTCAATTCGAAAATCGGGACGGAGGGGGGGGGGGGGGGGGGACAATTTTTTGTGGGTAAATTTTAGCTGGAGTACCTTGCACGAGCTTTGCGTAGAATGAATAGGCTTCACTTAAACGTCGCAAACTGTTTTGTACCCTTAGTAGAAGCTCTCATATGCTTCTGCTGTAGACGAAGCTTCCGTTGTTCAGGTGTTTCCGACGCCCGGATAACCTTTTGTCTTTTAGCTTTAGGATTTCTCTTACCAATGATTTTTATTTATTTCATTTGGACTTTTATCTCTTATTATTATCATTATTATTAATATTATTTTTCCGCTTATAACTTGAAACCTTAAGGTAAGCATTAATTTCATTAGCCCGTGTTGACGCAACATAAAAGCACGACCGGCCGAATGTTGGCACAAACTTTGCCTTGCATTGTTGGTCATTATTAAATATACAATATTGTTGGTCCGTGAGATACCTCCTATTAGGCGCTGCCATTTAAGGAGATTTTGAAAATCGATTATTATCGATAATTATTACTTTTTCGAAATCTCATATAGACAGTGGCCTTCTTCTTGCTTTGAACGTCAAGTGTACAAATTTAAACAAGATCGGAATAAAACTGTACATTTGTATAAGAAACAAACACACAAAACAAATTTTCATCTCTATATACAGGGTGGTTATAATTAAATTTTCCCTACTTGACCATCTCTATGTGGAAAACGAGCGATCGCACAAAGAGAAACCGTAATATGAACATTGCCAAGAATACGGGGAAGGGAGATAATGAATAAGCTATACTATTAAAACACTTTAATTGCGTTACGATATCATACAATATGCCTAGATATTGTGGACGTATTGTGGACCATCAGTCTACAAAGTGTGCTCGAAATGGTGCCCATCCGGTATAGGACAGTCTGAAAGCTTCATCAATAATGCCCTGATCTTTTTGTCCTAGTCCATGTTGACTCTTCAACGACTGCACTGTTACTGGTCCGTGAGGCTAGGAACTCCTATAAACCATATTAGAACCTGGTGGTCTAGTGTGATACTAATCGAAGCGATGAACCATGCAAATCTTGTGGCCCATAATCCTACCGAGTTTGGTACCCGTTCTATAAATAGTCTTCTGTCTAGAGTGGGTTAAGTAGGGAAAGTTTAATTATAACCACCCTGTATGTAGATACAATAAACATTTAGCTTCAAACTATTTCAAAACGCTAAAATAAGTACATGTATTTTTAAATTTTCCTTTTTCTTTCCGTTTTATAGAAATATTGTAATATAGCTTACCGCTAATAACCACTATAAACAAAAACAATCACGATTTGCGAAAACAAACGAGAACTTTAGCGAGAACATATCGGAGGAACAGCTTCAGTCGCAATTCCTGTGATTGATTGATCTCTGAGGAGAGAAGAGATATCTGAAGAGTGGATGCTGGAAGAGGCTGAAGGAAGGAGTTGGTCTCAGGAGAATGCGAGAGAAGGAATCTCCTCCCGTTACATCTTGAAGAAATTTATATATAAATCGGGACTGTTCTGGCAAAATCGGTACGTCTGAACATCTTATTTGCAAGATTTCTTGATCTTTCCGAGGTAGAAGCAGACTGTTTCAAACAGTTAGAATTTTGTTTTTTTTTTGCAATCTTTTTTTCATAAGGCCGAAAAATTCTGTACAATCTGTCCTCTTGCTTTTTAGTTCTCCTATTTCCTGTTCCTTTTGTACTGTTTATTAGTTTCAGCTTTTCTCCATTCAAATTTCATTAGTCTGCTCACTAACCATCGCGGCCTCTTCCATTCATTCAGTCTGACTTTGGTTTTCAATGATATTTAACCCGATTGCGGTGATCATCTCTTCAATAAATATCGTTTTACTTGCCGGTCACCAAAGACGTCCAACGACGTTCTTCTTTTACAAAATTCGCTCCGATATTTTTACTCGGTTATAAATTGGAGCTCTTTCAAATGTTAATGGGACACCTTGTGTACCTTTTATTTTGCATATTTATACTGCAGCTATAGAGAATTATTGTATTAAATCTTTTGAATATTCAACGTCGTCATTTTTAAATATTGCTCAACTACATATAACGATTATATAAATCACATGCAATTAAAACTGGATAGAAATATATAATAATTAAAACTCCATGTAAAAAGAACATTAAACATTTTATTTCGTATTCGCAAATAGAAACGCTTAAGCCACTATAAAAATACAGCACGTTAATAAGGGAGCAGCAAACTTCGAGTCCTTCGGATAACATTTGGAATTTCATATTGTGAATGCTTAGTGTCGCTGTGACGTTACTCTAAATAAACATTGGATCGTAAGTACAAGTAGGAATTTCTGGCTCATTATCCATTAAATGAAGGGCCAGATCCAGTGGAAAAATTCTGTTCGAGTTCTTTTAATATTTTATCACATTGTTCGGGAGTAAATGAATCATCAATAAAACATAGCTCGTTGCCATGTTCACGTAAATACTCTTTTATTTCATTTGTCATGGAATCCTGTCTCATTATATCATCAATATCTACTACTTCAATGTTTTCTTCTCCACGGGACTGAGTATCTGAATGACTTATCTTGTTTTTCACATTAACACTGCAATAAAAATTGAAATAGTGCAAGAGCAACATGGATGAAAAGAAACATATCAAATGATGTTGAGGATCTAATTATACAAATTATTAAAATATTTTAAAATTTAATAATCTGTATAAGTTACATATAATTGTAACGTTTTATTAAATGCCCATTTTCTTTCATTTCGTAAGCAAGACACTAATAAATAGTAAAAAAAAAAATTAATTTAAATTTTTAAAACGATTAAGGAAATCTAAATGGTTTCATTCTGATACCATGATATAAATAAACCATAAGAAAGGGGCTCAAGTTGATCATTTTAGGGTTTAACAAAAAATTTAATTAATATTAATCATATTTTTGGTATCATACCTTTATTTTTTTATTTTATTTAACAACAAAGGATCTCACTATAGGTCCATTATAAATATTATAACGTTGCCGTATCAAATAAAGTCACCTGAATTTTTCACATTTTGCTATGCGAGAACGGATTTTCTTCACTTTTCGTTTTAGAAATATTGTAGGTCCATTTTTTTTCTTTTTATCTACAAAATGACAGCTACATATGCGTGAATGTATTGTTGGTATTTCGTCCTTTCCTCTGAAAAGTAATCACATCATGTATTTGAACTTATTTGTACTTGATGATATTGTTAATAAAACAAAGAGTTCAATAAAGCAATAATTCTATGAAGTACAGTTGCTACCTCTTCTATCCCCTCAATCAAGAATAATAAAGTTATAATTACACCACCGCTACTTATTCCGAATTAAGTTTTATGTTACCTTTTTACGATGCGTCACCATCTAGGGAACTTGGATTTTTAGAATATTTTTTAAAAATCAATTCTCTACTTAAATTATTCTGCATCAATTATTTATGAAATAAATATGGCAAATAAAGCTATGAAATAAGCTAATGAATAGTTACAATATTGAAAGTTGATGTTAATTTTTTTTTATTTTTTTTTTTACTTCATTTGATTAATCCACTTCTCCCTTAGTTCGTCGTCTTTAGGAAACCTGTAAAACGAGCACCCATTCGGAATATACCGATGACGACAAGTTGAAACAAAGCAGCAAGTCATCGCAGTAAAATAATGAGCATCTGCCCTATAAATTTATAAAACTATTGGAAATTTGTAATTACGAATTATCACGTTATTTGACGTATGTGTATTTAAGGAACAATCTCAACACACAGCAAGGCAGATAGCATCAATGACCATAAGACTAAGCTGTTTTGAGAATTTCGAATTGTTGCATTCACGGCAATCGATGCTTTCGAATTATTATATCACCCTTCATGCTGGTCGCACGTGTACCTGCCAACTGTAACAATGAGTATGTTTACTCCTTAGCATAACAGCTAAATTTAGCTTGAATATTTTTAAAAGTTCGTTTGTATTTTAATGTATTTTAACAGCTTATATTTGACAAGTTGTATCTCAATGTTACACCATTCGTTTATCGGGCATTTATTTTGAAGAGAATTTTCTCCTCTTCATTTTCATATATAAGATTTGCATTGATTTCGTTCAACTGCTCTTTTGTTTCATAGATGTCGGGCGGAAAACACACAGTTCGGCGGACCTTTATGCGTTAAACTAAAGAAGAATAAACAACCTCTTGTCCACAACGAGACTGCTTGCGGGTTAATAAATTGTTGTAGACAAGAGGTTGTTCATTCTTCTTTGGTATAGGGATTATCCACAGTTCCTCGGTTTGGTTATCTATGAGTTATCTTAAAGAAAAAAGTTAAAAAAAGGCTTGAGGACAGTGGCGAAAGGCCCAGGGACCGTCAACGAACGCAGGGCACAAAATTGGTTCAAAGAAACTAACATCAGCCTCGAAGACAAACCAAAGCTTCATCTCTTATCAAAGATGAAATACTGCACGAACTGTTCAGACAGCACCAAAGCATCCCCACCCTAAAATTATCAATGACTTTCCAAACCATTATCAATCGGCGCTCCACCAACTCGGGCTTCTCCACGAATTGACTCTTATCCAGGAACAACGACGAGTGGATTTCTGCAAACAACTATCAGCTAATCCCTGGGATATCCATTTCTAGCGCCGTATTGTTACTGGGAATGAAAAACGGACCTATTTCAGAAATCCGAAAAAGGGAAATTAGCGGCTCCAACCCGCCAAAGTTTCGGAACTGGTTCTCTAATGTGGGACAGTTCGAAGACAAGTCCACGTTGGGTGTTTGGTGTAATATCAAGAGGGTTGCACTTATAGCCAGATAGACGCGCGGTGAACAGTGGCCTCTATGCCCAATAACTGCAGCGACCTTAAGGCCTGCTATCCAACACAGATCAATTGAAGATATGCTCCATGAAAACAGACCAAATCCAAATTCCAGGAACTTGAGGGAATTGTAGTGTTACTCTCTCCTGCAACAGCACACACCATCAGAGTACCAACTCTTCCGTTTGTGGCTCAGTTCCTGCGCGGATGGCGTTTCAACAACGTGGAGGTGGAGAACTGGTGCCGAGAGATTTTTGCCTCGAAACCGACGAAATGGTATTAGCGCGGAATCGAGCTTTAAGCGCAAAGATGGCAACAAACTGCAGAAGATGATGGAATTTATTTCGATGATGTGATTTGCTTGAAATTTTCATTTTAGGTTTGACTTAACCTGGTATGAGGAATAAGGAAACATGTGGTAGATGCAATTTGCAAGTCTGCTTTGAAAACTTTTGGGTATGGAACGAATGACTGATGAACAACTGACAAAATGGTTATCGTGTGGATAGGAAATGTTGAAGAAGGAGGCCAAAGAAAGTATGGCAAGATCAAGTAAAGGAGTACTCAAGATCGTGTGGTTTTGATAGTTTGGATAAACAACGAACTCGTAGAAAGAAAAAGGACTGTGTGTAGAGAAAGATGTTTGGCGTCATTTGATTTAGGGAGGGAAGCGCTGGATTAAAAATTGACGTTTAATATGTACGAAAGCTGGAATTTGAATGAAAGAAGATTTTGCAAGGAAAGGTACAGCAATTCCCGACCGAAGGCGATTTATGTTACAGGCCACCTAAATCGTTCGACAAAATTTATGCTCGGTGGAGATTACTAATATGACGGTAATGTAAACTTATAAAGACATCATTTACCTATGACCATAAAAACCACTAATGAAAGGCAACATGCACTTGGAGATAGCATTTGCAGCAGTTAATAGAAAGTAATGTTGAATATGATTCACCCCAAATGTAGTATTGAGAAATTCATAAAGTTCGTCGGAATTACGTCACACACACTTTGGTGCTCACAGCACAAAAACCACAAAGACCTTCGGTGTTTGAGAGAATATGTCGCACTGACTTCAACTTTGTTACTGTGAAACCGCGGGTATTGCTACACTACATCGTGTGATCAAAAGTTCCGGATACCCCTCCAAAACCATTTACGTGTCCTAATTTACATTTTTTGATGTAATATAAATAGAAATACCCCTTAGTGGACTCTGTGGCTTATATTGGTGGAGTACGGGCACAGATTAAGAGGTCGATCAACTTAGTTCCAACATGTACGATCACTGGATTTCACCTATAGAACAAGTGTGCACGCAAATATCCCGTTCAACTGTGAGTGAAATCATTGCCAAGTGTATAGCTACTATATTATACACAGTGGAAATCTCAAGGAGCAACATCAGTAAAATGCAATGATAAGCCAAAACAGAAATCGTCGATTGCTAGCACATAGATACAATACAATCGGATGTCTTCAGCTGAAACAATTTATACAGAGTTCCGAATGGCAGGTCAAGTAAAATTACCATTCATCGGGAACCGCGAATCTTAGGTTTCCAGGCCGTGCCGCTGCTCATAAGCTCCACATCAGGAGAATCAATGCGAAGCGACGTTTAGAAAGGGGAAGATATATGCATGGGGAAGAGATATTGATAACAAGAAATTAATAGATAAAGTAGCGGAAGCCTTGAATTCATCTATTTTTACCCTTTTATCTGCACTTTTATCCCCCCTCCCTTCAATATTTTTAATCAAAAAATGGATTTCACGAACGTAGTATTTAGAAAATGAAGAAGAGCTCTATCTTGTTTCGTTTCTCATCATTTCCGAACAATGATATATCACATGCCATATGTTACCTTAGTTCTAAAGACCAAGTGACTGCCACCCCCACAACTCCGACCCCACTGGAACAATTTGGCCCAAACTTCATAGTAATATACATACGCGTAGATCTTTTGGCCCCCTCTAACTCCCACCCCCAAAATTCTAAATAGTGAAGGTGCACAAGTAAGCTACATTCCGAATTTCAACCGTCTATCTCAAAATATGCAGAAATTATGAAGGGGACGGACGGACAGACGGACATTATAAAACCAATAAGTAGTTCCATTCTTCCGCTACTTAATAATAACATGTCGTTCCTCAACCGATGACCAGAGCGAAATGTGACGCTGCCACCAACAACAGCGACCCTCATTTGCATAACGGTTTCAACAAAGAGGATACCTTAACATAATCACCTTTCAACAAGACGGTGCACCCCCACACATCGGATCTGATATTCAACAGCTGCTGCGACATTTCTCCGAGAAGAGCGTCATCAGCCGTGCGCTCACATCAACTTGGCCACCCCATTCACCTGCTATTTTTGGCTCAAAAGCGTTCGTGGAGGCATTCAATCACTGGCAGAGTTGAAGGAACATCTCTTCTGATCAACTGCGTGCTGCATCGGATATGCTGTAATTCATTATGAGGTGTTGGCCTTGAAGGACGATGGCTACATTGAACACCTCTGAGCGTTCTCGCAGCGTCCTGTACGGTCCACATCCCCCATCACCGATGACTGGTAGATGCAATGGACGCCCTTTAATGAATAACAATTTGCCCAGCACTTTGGCCAACTGGTACTAAACTGCAGGAATATTTGGCTGTTGGAGTACAGACTGACTCTCATATCCTATCGTTGGAACAGCTGATTGAAGCGCATGAAATCTAGAGTGTGCCAGGAACAGTGAAACAGAAGCTGTAGAAAATCATACTTTATCAGTAACAAATTATCGCTCTACTTTACAATATTTAAAAAAATTAGTTTAGATTTTAACATATTTAAAAATGACACAAAAGAATTGTTTCTTCTGTGGGGTAACTGATTTTTGTCATAAAGAAACCACTGCAAATAAAGAGTGAAGTTATTTACATTATTAAAATTTACATGAAAGTTTAAAAAAAGTTGTAAAAATTTCTTAATTACTCTCCTATGTATTTCTTTGTATACTAAAAAACATAAATTTGCAATGATAAAGAAAATTAAAACATCCTTATTTTGGGGACACATCTTATGAGAGGAAAACTCCTCTTATACGGAATATATTTTTGGTCCCATCTTAAAGGATTTTAACTGTACGGATTTTACTAAAGTTTGTCCACCATCTTCCCAAATGAATCCTCTTGTATAGCAATACACGGTTCTCAGCACTTTTTCCACCTTCTGAAAACAGTATCTTCGGGAAGAGGAAGAAGTCACACGGTGCCAACTTCGGTAAGGGAAGGGTGGTGCTTCTGTTGCAGCCTCAAAAAGGAGATGTTTCTAACGCTCTGAAACAGATGAAGCAACTAATTACCTTCGCGCCAGAGTTGAGGTCTTTTACGCCTAATGCCCTCCATCAGATGCAAGAGAACACTGAGCAGAACCGATTATTGAATTCACGGTGCATCCCGCAAATATTAAAGATGGCCATGAGCATGCTCTTGATAGCGCTCCTGATCTGACTTTCAGATACCGAATTGTTCCACTGCGGAGACTATAGTTTGGTGTCCGTTACAGTTTTACCTAGACAATAGTTTTCAGTTACGCAGAATTTGAATATAAGCTCCTTGCTATTATTAGCTCTCGTGCAGAGCTCCTGATGTTTACAGAAGGACGCCACTCAGCATATTCATTAATGAAGGTCATTGTCCACGAATACTACATGCACACAATCCCCTTGTTGCCATCTGTTTTCGTTCTACAAAACTAGTCTCAGAACTTTTTTGATTCCACACCGTATAAGAAAAAATCGTCTACTGTCAGTTATTATAAAACTCTTATAGCATAACTTAACAAAGTTTATATATTAACACCAGCCTGTAGTTCACATTTTGAACCTACAAATCAAGCAAATCATCAATAGAAAGATTATAAAATGGCATAGGGAGTGTTGCCACACTACCATACGGTGCGTGGGTTTCATAAGAAAAGAAAAATGACTATCTTCGTTAACAGTAACAAGGACTTGTTTATTCGTTCATGGTTAAAGAAGAAGTGTTCTACATTCCAAGAATAAGGAATACAATCAAAGAAAGGGGTTTCCCATAATTCCCCTCGTCCCATATCCCCACCCCCACTTCGCCCCCTAATGTCCCCTCCGGCAGGGACGGGTTTCTTCAGGGAGATCATTCATAAGAAATTTTATAATCAAAGATTATCAATGGTTTCCCAGCTGCTGTGCTGTCCATTCGTGGATATTCTTATTTCAAACTTCTGATGAATGATGTTCCTATGCTATTTTACACAAAAGGCATAACAAGAAGCTGGACCATACCACGGGAGGTGCGAACGGTTCAGCTGCACAAAGACCCGCACCTTGATTTTCCATGAGACACACGTTTCTGAAAATAGTCCCACACGAGCATTTTGCAACAGGCCCCGCTTTTTCCTGCAAGAAGGATACTCGTGTACTTCACCATTTTCTGCATTGAATCATAGCATTTTATCAATAGCGCTACACTGATTATTAAAATTCGTTTCAGAAATTATTAACAAAAGTGAATAGATGAATTAATATTGCGACTATTCAGGAATTGATTAAAAAAAAACACAGCAAAAAACAGAAGACCTTGAAAAATAAGGAAAACCTTTATCAATATAGTATAGGACCAACAAATAAACTATGTGTTTGAATTTACCTGAAATTGGCACCGAAATCCTTGGGGTTACTTCGCACAAGGGAACGTCAAACATTTGGTGCTCTTATTTTGTATTAACTGATTTTGTTTTACATTAAGATTGCATTAAAGTGTTAAATACAAAGTCATTCGACACAAAATAAGTTCTTCGAGAGTAGCAAATGTTTGCGTTCCCTTGTGCAAAGTTACCCACGTGTACGCAAAGTAACCCCGGTTTACGGCAGTTTGGATCATTCGTCATATCGAAGCTGTTCGACTTCTTTCAAAGAAGCAGGAAAAGAGGACCAGTTCCTGTTTTCCAAAGCACTCCAGAAGCTGAGATCTGGCTACTTTGCCTTTATGCTCCTCAAAGTAAGAATGGATGCAGCCAGTTGTATACGGTGGATTTGCTTGCTCTAAAATTGTTCATAGTCCTTGTTATTCACTATTTGGTACGAACGGGGTTACAAAGATGCAGATTCAGTGCTGAGTATTCTTAAATGTCACAAACCTCTTTAAATGTGCAGCAGTAAATATTTTTATTTTTAATACGTACTTTTAGTGTCACCAACAATTACGAGTTTATTTGCTCTTTTAGAAAGTATGGACAAAATGCACAATTAGATGTATAACAAAGTACAGAATTCACGGATAAATGGATGCCTGCTAACAGGAGAACAGAGCACAGACTACAGAATGAAATCAAGAGATAGTTCTGGTAGATACCATTTTGGGAGAGATACTATTAACATCATACACGATTAACATAGGGAATATATTTTTTTCCAACTCCTGTATTATAAATTTGTGCTACTAGAATAGTTTGCATATAAAACATCATGTATGTTTAATAAAAATAAGAGCTTCTTAGAAATATATCAGACTGAGAAAAGATATAAACCCTTTATCTTAGGTGATGCAGATTCAGCGCTGATGTCAAAATCCTCTTTAATGTCAGTCTCTGGTGTGCAGCAGTAAATGTTTTTATCTTTAATACAAATTGTCTTGATTTTTGATACTGTAGCTCTCGATACAACTAATAATACACATTTAGGTATAGGTAAATGGCATATCACCAGGATTTTTAAATTTTCAGATAATGAATCCTTTCTCTCCATCATTCAAATGGAGAAATTTGTACTATCCATTTCCTACTTTAATTATGCAAGATTGAATGTGTTGCATCAGCCAGAGTATGACCAAGGAACATATCAGGAGGTCTATCTCATGCCTTTTTCCAGTGACTGCGAGATTGCCTGATCCAGCCGGCCACCAGGTGGCGAGCAGTAATGCTCTTGCCCGGAAGAAAATGCTTTATATACATTAAGCTTTAGCGCAAATAAGAAGATCGGGCTGGGAGTTAGGCAAACATGTAAAAAATAATTTGAAACTGCATTTATTGCAAACCTCGTACATTTCAATATTACAATACACTAAAATAAAACTCTTTTTGCTTAGCATTTCTCTTATTCTGCTTAATGATGAGCCTGGTCTGATTTAAATTGAGAAATTTAAAAGATTTAAAAATTTAGCAATAATTCTTTTTTCACAGTTTTGACATATTTTATTCCATAAAGAAATATTTGGTACCTTTTCGTAAAAAAAAGATCCACATGTTTTGTAATACAATTTCTTTTGCATGAAAATATGATTTTTCCTGTCAAATGTCCTGCAGTATAAGTGATCGCATTTTTTCTCAGCAAATTCTATGTCAGCACTGGCATTATAATTTTCCTGTATTTCAGCATACCTTTGAATATGTCTACAAATATTCTTAATTTTGTCCTTCAATTCCTGAACATCTTTTAAGTTAATCAGGAAAGAAAAATTATCTGTCATGCAGTTAGATCTGTCTGATTTGAATAAAAGTTTGCACACAATTATTTGTTTTATAGCCTGACTGAATTCTAGAGAATTTGGGTTATCCCTGTTGCCTCCTTTGCGTCTAATTAGAGCAAAAATATTCTCTATGCAGTCTTGGTTCAACCGTTTTGTACGTAGGCTGATGACTTTATAACTTTTTTTAAAATCTTCAAATAAAAGTGGCAAATATATAGTGATCATAACAGAACCTTTAACACATGGAGGACATTGTTTTTAGTCTGCAAATTTCATATTTTGAAATAGAGGTAACATTACTTCACCTAAATAGTGCAATTCATCATCACTGGCAATGAAGCAACATTTACCGTTTGATCCAGCTGACCACCAGATGGCTAGCAGTTCTCGCAAAATCTCGCAGTCACTGGAAAAAGGCATGAGATAGACCTCCTGATATGCTCCTTGGTATGACCGCACTACATGAATTCATGCGTTAAGTAGCTGCCCCTGAAAGGCCGCTACCATTATGGCACCAATTAAAAAAAAACTGAATGGAACATCTGATGGACCAATCAAAAAAAATTTTAAGTTATTTTTTCCAATGAATCATAAAATATGCCTAAAAGGCTTTTTAAAAATTGCTTATGTAACTTTTAAGTACTTTATATTGTTTAAATTGTACTGTTTATTGTTGTTTTTTTTATTCTAAAAATATTAGCATTGGATAGGGAAAACTTTGGAAAAACTGCTGTCTCCTATCAGCGTCTGCTGCAGTCTTCAATGGCGGGATTTTATTTTGTAAAAAGATTCGTGCACTTACCGACAAAGAATGCATTAAGTTGAAGTCCATCTTATACGTCAAGAGAGCAACTGTCAAATTTTTCGTTCATTGGCCACTTGGTGTCACGTGATATTAAGAAACAATCATGAGCTAATCACTTGAGGTATAAATCACTGATCACAAAAATAACAAATTCACAAAAAAAGAATAGATTCAACACTGCATAGTTAAACTGGGAGATGGTATATTGTATACACTCACTCACCAAAAGTCATAGCCCCCCTCTGTCCCGGATAACTGCAGCGACCCATCGTGGAAGAGAGTCTACCAGTCCCCGGAACACATCCATAGGCACTGCAAGCCATGCCGCTTCCACTGCACTCCATAACGATGCTGCATTTACCAGTTGTGTTGGTGACGACCTGACAGATCGTTCGATGACGTCCCACAAATCGTTCAATGGGATTGCAATCTGGGGAACGTGGAGACCAAATCATTGCCGTGAAGTCGGTAGCATGTTCCTCCAAGCACTGATGGCGCATTATCTTGCTGGAAAATGCAGTCGCCCACGGGGTAGAAACAGTTCATGAAGAGGTGCAGGTGGTCCCCAAGCAGATCGACATAGGAAGTAGCACGCAGAGTGGATGTCAGATGCACCAATGGACCTATTGCATGCCACGAGAAAACACCCCAGACCAGTCTGGAGTCTCCACCTGCCTGAGTGGTCCCCACCTGACAAGCGGGATTCAAGACTTCGTGTGGCCTGAACCAGACACGGACACGACCATCGCCTCGATACACCTGAAACCGTGATTCGTCGGACCAGACAACCCTTTGCAAGTCCTCAGCGGTCCAATGTCGATGTTGGTTGGCCCAGGCTAGGCGTTGCTGATGATGTGCAGCTGTCAAGAGTGGCACCCGTTGTGGCCTCCTGCTCCCAAAGCCTGCAGATGCCAAGGTTCGCCGAACCATCGTCACGGGCACAGTTGTGGGACGTCCATAGTTGTACCGCATGGTGATTTGGCCCTCTGTCGCCCTTCGGTCAGCAGGTGCAAGCCGGGTGACCTGGCGAACACCTCTGGCATCAATGAGGCGTGGGCGGCCTATCCACTGTCTGACATGGGTTGTGCGGGGAAATTGCAGGGTGGTGCCTACATCTGAGATTGAGGCACCCATCCGCCTGGCACCAACAATCATCCCCCGTTCAAATGCGGATAGCTCTCAGCGTGCTGTCATTTCTGCAGCTAGTTTTGCTTATAATGATTGTGTGATATCAAAGAGTCTTGTGTACCTGCATTCCGAGAATGGAAGCAGCGGGATCTGTTCCATTACGGACAGGGAACTTGATTGGAGGGGTGTGTCATGACTTTTGGTGAGTGAGTGTAGTTGGAAGGGTACATCTAATATTTGAAAAATTCAATATCAAGTGTGCACATACCACAAGATAGCCAATTGCAGGGGCGTAATCAGGATTTTACCCGGGGGGGCCCCGCCCGGGCCGCCCCCAATAAAATGTAAAATAGCTTTTTAGTAGAAACCAAACAAAACAAATGTCAAGGAAATAAAAGGAAATAAATTTAGTAACCAATGACATTTGTCCGACACCCCCCCCCCCAGTTACTAAATTTAACCTTCACAACTGCTCCATGAGAATGTTGACAAAAATTTCCGTTTGCATTTTTCAGGAAAGAATTATTCTTGAGGCATCAGATTTATTACTTGTTTTTTTCTTACTTTGGAAATATTCATTGAAAACAGAAAACAAAAGAAGAATATTTCAAGGGTCAAGAATATGTTCAAATAGCTGTGATAACTAAAATATAAAGCCGTATCATAGATGTAGCATAATGAGTTGGTAGTATAATAGTGTAAAAAAAATTAACATCAAACTTTTAACTATATCTACATTATCATTAACCAATAAAAACCAGTGTTTCTGAGAAAACAAATACATGTATGCGAAAATGATCTACTAAACAAATACGAGGGGTACTCTAAAAGTTTTTAGCCAGGAATGCTGCAGGCATCTTATGAAGAGCATTTTTAGCAGTTTTCCAAATACTCTCCCTTGACTTCTATATAAAGTTTCATTCTCGTGCATTTTTACAGCCCTGAGCAGTGATCATCAAAATGTAGTCTAGGGCATCTTCTTCGCTGCCGAAATGGAACCTCCTGAGCTTTTGAAGAACAAAAACAAGTCGCAACATGTCTGGATAACGGGGATACATCAACATCCCGATCTGATTTTCACAGAAACACTTGGTTGCTCTTAACAGCAGCATATGCTGGTTCATTGTCATGATACCACAACAAACCTCTTGTTCCAATCGTTGGAAGTTTCTCCTGCTTTTCTAGGACTTTTGGCACACAGGATGTCTTTTCCTCTGCTGTGATAATCTTTTTGTTTTCAAGCACAACAGTGCACACAGGGACAGTGGAGCAGAAGAAAGTTGCCACCATCATCTTCCCAGCACTCCCAAGAACTTTGCATTTCTGTGGTGGTCCTTGCCCTTTGGGGAGCCAGTGTTCGGATTGTTCCTTAGTGTCAGAGTCATAATGATAAAGCCATGTTTCGTCACCTGTGCAGATGTCATTGACACGTTTTGATGTCCCGTTGTTGAACCTTTTAGATCATTTCTTGGCACCATTGCACATGGGCTGCTTTGTGCTTTTGGCTCAATAAACGAGGGATCCATCGTGATGAAATCTTCTTGAGTTGCAGGTGCTCATGCTGATGATCTGATGGCCAGGCTTGCCTCAATCAGCTGACCGTCCACTGCAAGATTCGTCTTCAAGTGACTGTCTTCTCCTCTTAAACCGCGATACTAGGGCAGAACTGTGGCTTGACTCGGAGCTCGGCCAGAAAATGTCTGTTGTACAGTTTCAAAACAATCCCAGATTTCTACCTTTTGAATAATCGTAGAAAATCAGAGCATGCTGCTTCAGCTCCATTGTATTTTGTCTGCAAGTGCGCGAGCTTTAGAATTCTCATACAAGAAAACTGCAACGTGGCATGCTCAAATCTTGAATGTGACCATATGATATAGTGAAATACTCGGAAAAAGTAAAACAAATTTGGTGGGATGAGCACAGCGTTCCTGGCTAGAAACTTTTAGCGTGGCCCTTGTATTAACATAATTGGAAAATGGAGGATTTTTTCACGCCACACCTTCTGATATTTATCTCGATTTGAATATTAACATCTTGATCTCAAAGTACCGATTTTAAGTTACACTATTTTACCAATAAGCTGATAACCTGGCATATAAGCTGATTCTCCACATAGCTGTCACCTTTCTACATTAGTGTTCGTGACTTCATCATTTCTTCAAGTTCATCCAATTTCATTAATTTTTCAAGTTCATCCAATTACGGTACGTCAATTCTTCAAATTCTTGTTTCATCAGGACTTAACATTAGTGACTTTTATTTTATTTAACTCATTATTAAAATAAAAAAAAGGAGATTTACTTATTAATTTAATGACTACGAACCACTCCTTCTCTTATTAAAAAAATTTATTGGAAATTATATACATTATCACTCTTTTGATTCTATTCATCACTCAAAAGAAGAGTATCCACAGTTAAACTGTTATCTTTAATAATAAATCTTTTCTAAATTTTTTATATTGGAATATTTATATCAATTTGTAATCACATACAAAAGTAGTTTATAATAAATATATACAAATGCTCCATGACTAATTCCAATAAACCAATTGGTGAAAGGTCCATATCCAAACAATATTACACAAGTAAATTCGTATTACATGCTGATCTCATCTAAATTTTCCTTTTCTTCACTTTCTTTACTATTATCAAGAGAATCGTTTGTTTGATCTTTTTCTAAAGAGGAGAAGGAATTCTTTTCGTCCTCATGCTCAACATCTTCAGTTTCATCATCTTCTTCATCTACATCCATCTCAAATAAGCGTACTCGTCTTCTCGATTTGAATAGCACACATGCTACTTTACGTGATCCACTCACTGCAAGAGAATGAGCTTTAACATTGGACAAATAACGTATACGTAAAGCTTCTGGGTAACTTCCAATGTTAACTTCATTTTGAATAAACTGACTTAAAACATGATTTGAGACATCATAAATTATGGGTATGCTGGTTATTTCTATCAAACGTTTTAATGACATTTGGCATAATATGGATGTGCCACTATTAGATGACTCTGAAAGTAACAAGGAAAGAATGTCTTCATTGTAAAACTGCAAATGCAAAATTTTAAAATAGTGATTAGCATGAGTTGGTGAGGCTATTTCAGATCCCAGTGTTGTAAATTTTAATTTTAATGCTTTTACAGCTACGGATAGATCATTAACACTGAGATCTTGTTGAATGAACATAACGTTAGAACTAGGAACATTATCTAAAGTCAAAATAGAAAACATAGCATCACGTGTACGTGAACAAATCTGAGATAAATGAACTTTGTATTTACATCCCTGATAAATGGAAAACATTGATGTCAACTTTAATGTTTCACCCATTATATATGATGGCTGAGTTAGGGCAGCATTAACAGCTTCTTGTAGCTCTTCATGCTGCTGAACCAAAGATTTGGAGGACTGATGAGGAAAGAGTAATTGGCTTGATTTTAAATGAGGATGAGTCTCTAAAAATTTCACCCATGGATTTTGCAATGTGTCTGGAGGAAAGAGAAGACTTTCATTTTTCAAATATTGCCCAACTTTTTCTAGATTAAAACTAGATTTCTTGTTATGATCCCATTCTTGAGCAAAATTTTCTGTTAAAAATTCTGCAACAAAGTTCAAATCTTGCTGATTTACTTTGTTAATTTCAGATGGTACCGGTTCATCTGAGAGTCGTAAAATGACAACATAGAGCCAACGAAAAAAAGCTTTAAAATTTCGCATACTGTTGTCAATAACTTGCTGTATCTCTGTAGCTTTCATCATGAATGACCCTGCTGCAGTTAATGCTACTTGAGTAGATTCTGGAGATAATCCAAGAATTCCAAATTTTTCATGCCACAAAGCCATACCTCTAATTTCGCTTAGATGGTAAACTATTGCTTGACCTACACTTTGTAAATGTTTAAGAACTAATTTTTGGATATTAGAATAACTAAGTTCTATAGAATGACCCAATTTTTTCAATCCTTTCTCTGTTAAATCATACATGAGAAATTTCTCTAATTCTTCTGTAGGTGTACCAAACATCAGCAACTCCAAAAAATCGTCACTGACAGTGCCAGAAGACAACCGAAATTTCTCTTCAGCATAGTTGGTCAATTTAGAATCTATTTCCAGCAGTATATCTTCCCATGCTTCTGAAATGGATCTTATAGTTGTTGATAAGTAGCTCATTAAACTTAAAATTTGCCCATATTTTAAGGCAAGGCAATGCAGCTCTCGGTGATGGTGAGCTAAGAGGTGGGTTTTAAATAAAATGTGTTTAATTTCAACTTCATTAGAAGAGAGAAAGTTTTCCAACATGACCGTTAAATTTTCAAGGTTTTCTGAGAACACAGCATTAAGGACACTACA
This sequence comes from Rhysida immarginata, assembly GCA_023313115.1. Lineage (NCBI taxonomy): Eukaryota > Metazoa > Arthropoda > Chilopoda > Scolopendromorpha > Scolopendridae > Rhysida > Rhysida immarginata. The sequence continues at coordinate 7,167,951 of JAHWFO010031028.1, read as the reverse complement.
TTGTTTTGATGTAGGAAAAATGGTTTCTTTTAAATCCAAATAGCCAGCTGGAAAAATGCCAAAAATGTGTAGAAACAACTTCCCAACTGTAGTTCCAGTAACAAGCACATTTAAATGCTTCTGATCACTCAGTTTCTTTGAATCTTCAATATTTTCTTCAGTCAACTTATTAACTGAACCGTAACTTTTGCTCAGTGATGGTAACTTAGGAAGCATTTTAGCAGAAGTATCCTGGGAAAAAAATGAAGAAAAAATATTAAAAAAAAAATCTGTTTATATTTCAGTAAATGAAAATCATTTAAATATAAACTCTTAAAGACTTTATAAAGTTAAGCCAGGAATAGATGAGAAGGAATATTTTTCCAAAGAAGCAAACACAACATGTTCCATGAAGAATTAGCTGGAAGAGCAGCAAAGTGACCTGTAAACAGCCCAGATATGAACCAGAAAAAAAAATAGTGCTTTTACTAAACGGTATATCAGATTTACACAGTATTACATTATATTGCAAGATGTTAGATCTCAGAAAATCACTACGAGAGAGTCGCTTCTTCAGAAAAAAAATAATAACTCATCAACGATCACGAAATGGTAGCTATGAATTCCTATTGAGAGTCGGATTCCCTTCTCATCTATTCCCATAAGCTTAATTTGTGAAAATTAAATTCCTGACATGTTTCAATCTTCGGCAATTTTTAAAAAATGATGAAAATTGATTTAAACAAGTTCTGACTAATAATTTTACAAAAGTAATTTGGAACAAGTAAGGAAAAGCTAAATTTAATTTATCCATTTTAATTGATACAAATACATACAGTTTTGCATTTTTGTTCTTTACTATGGTTGAAATACTATGAAGCTAAGCTCTATCAGCTGGAAGAAGCAAATAGCTAGAAACCTCATGGTCTATGGTTCAAATCTAGGTCATGGAATTTTCCTTTATTTTTATTATCTATATTTAAGCAATATAGTGCCCAAGTGATTTCAGTGCAAAAATGCTATGGTGGCAAAAGCTGGCATCACAATGGTCTAAGAAATAGCTGATAGCAAAATCATAGCATCTTGATTAGTGAAATTTGCCCCTCAAAAACCGGTTCAAATGGTAAAACATATGAGAATCTGGTGGAGCCAAGTCTACTGAATATGTAAGGCAAAGGGGGACTTTATACTCCAAGGCAGTGACTTTCTGCTTGCTTCCAATAGAGACATGTGGTCATAAAGCACCCAAGTTTAATCAACTGTAAAAGATATGATGCAGAAAGGGAGGCTAGTGCTCACATCTTTGGAGGTCGACAATGGATGTTTTCAAACACAAAAGGCTATTCAGTGAATTTGAACCCAGGTATCCAGGAATGACATCATACAGAGATACCAAATAATCAATTGTGTAGAATTGTGGGGTTTGAAAGTATAAATAAGTCAAGTACAGAATGAAAATCAACACAACACATATTCCATATTTTGCCAAATACAGTTGAAACATCTGGAGCATCATATTTTCTTGCAACAACAGAGAAGATGCCCTTAGAGAATTCCAATATCAATCGTGTTTGCTTAAGCAAGGGAATTTAAATGTCCCTGGAGAAAAAAATCCATAGGGTTCAAATCAGGTGATCTAACAGGCCATTCAAAGAGTCCTCCTCAGTCTGATGGGAATCCTCTGCCTAAATGGCCCGTAGCCCCATTATCACTTGAGATTAACAGACCATTTTGCTTCTTCTCTACATTCAGAAAATGAAGTCCAGAAGGTCATCTAATAAACCCCATTCCAATTCTACTAGAGTGTAATAGGTGGTATCTAAGAAAACACTAGCTCACCTTAATATACTAGCAACGCTCATGGCCACCTGGGCAGACTTCCCAAATATGTTTACAAGATCTCATTTTTTTGTTTTGTCGTGGGGAAAACCATGTCAGAATATCTGACATCAACTTTATACACTGTATATTATTGTTATCACTGTCATGAAATAATTTATAAAATTGAAAAGGACAAAGTATTTGGTATAAAATCCTCTCATACCTCAAGAGAATATTAGCTAAGTACACCTTATTCCAAAAGCGTTTTCACTTAGGTAATGATGTTTGACATCATTGCAATACATTAAAACAGCGAAATTAATTGGTCCAGGCAAAAAGTCAAGTCCGACGTGATACGAACTTGACTTCTTGGCTGAAACGATTAATTTCACTGGTTTAATGTATTGCCAGGACGCCGAACATCATTCACCTAAGTGAAAACGCTTTTGGAATAGGGTGTACATACTATTATTTACCTGAAAACATATACATGAATCTTCTACTCCATTTATTTCTTCAGATGTTGAAACCCATTTTGCAGTTGATATTGAAGCTTTAAGATCTAGTGTATGTAATACTTCAGCATTTTCAACATCAGTCAAAACAATCAGACCTGAAAAATCACTTCAGAGTTAATACATGTAATAAGAAAAGAAGGTTCATACATTGAGCTAACATATAGAAAGTGACACCTAATAAAGAATTCATCATATTGAATATTAACTGTATTGAGAAGGAACAAGGATATATCAGATAGTATCATGGTATATTCTTCATTCATTAAAACCTAAAATAAAATCAGTGAGTACCACAAGAAATCTGAAAATTATTGCTCATTATCCAATAAAACTGCATATCTCCCTCATGGAAATAAGTACTTTGACAGTAAAAATTCAATCAATTAAGGTCAACTAATTAACCCAATAGTTTAAGGAACATTAAGAAGATTTCAAATCATCCTTGTTAGTCAGTCCAATTCTTCAATCTTAATCCTATTGAGCTTTACAGAAGAACTGGAAAGATACAAAGTATTTATAAGTGTAATCATTAGCCTACCAAAGAAAAACTTAAGATCTCTTGTGACACTTTTCATTGCTATATCATATACAGTGTAACATTAGTGCAGTGTTAGACTGATACTGTATCATATTTTTATTATCACTAGGCCATCCAATACAGAAAAAAAAATATTAACATCAAGATATTATTAATGGAGGTGTTACAGGGGAAAAAAAACATTGTGGATTGACCAGTTCCAGCATTTATTCCTGCCTTCATCAGGATAGACAGAAAAATGGCAGTCTTTCATGCATCCGATGTATGCCACAATTGGTTGCCCGAATGGCTGCATGCTAAATGGAATAAAAAGTCAAACCAACTAACAACAAACAAACAAAAAACATATGTATAAACAGCAAGAAATGATTTTATTACCAGTTTACCTAATAAAATTTTTATTCTAATTTTTATCCTTCTTCCAAGATAAGGATAATTAGATAAGGAAGGATAAAAAAAATCCTTCCTTAAATAATTATATAACTATAATCTAGAATACAAGTTGCTTGGAAGACAAGATTATTGAGGCTACAGCATCCTGGATTAGGTAAATTCAGCTTACCTGATGAATAACCAATGGCTAAGACTTTTCCATCTGGTCTCCATGCAAGTGCAGTTATTTTAATATTATCTACTTTTGGAGGTAGTACCCAAACTTTCTGCCACGAAAGTCGATGCAAGATAACTTCACCCTGAAAAATATATAACATATAACTTATTCATGTGGTCTTCTTTGCATTCATTGATTGTATTCACAGCTTCCTTCTCATATTAAATAGCTATTTGATTATACAAGGAGTTTCAAAATGAATATGGGGTTTTCACATTGAGGCTTCAGAGTATTTATTACATTTAACTTACAGTTATAAGTAATACATCAAATGAAAGAGCAACTCAAACAGTTTTTCCTACAAGTGTTCAATGTGAACACCGTTCGTCACACAGCACACATCGAGTTGATAGGCGAATTCTTCCCAAACCTTGATCAGTGTGTCTGAAGTAATTGTTGTAACAACTGCTTCAATCCTGTTTCTTAAGTCGGGTAGGTCAGCTGGTAGCGGGAGCACATACACATAATCCTTTGTGAACCCCCAAAGGTAAAAATTGCACGACTGTCAGATCGGGTGATCGTGGAGGCCATGCGAAACAAGCTCTGTCATTTGGCCCCTTGCGGCCAATCGCTTACTGAGTTAAGCCACAGGTGTATCAACAAAACTGTTTAAGTTGCTCTTTCATTTGATGTATTATTTATAACTGTAAGTTAAATGCAATAAATACTACGAAGGCTCAAAACCCCAATATTCATTTTGAAACACCTTATACTTTTTGTGATGTTTTAGTGTAGAATCCCTGCAGCACTGGATCCAGTCTATGCAGGGCCCCTCTAGTGGCATGCAACAGGCCCCTCCTGTGGCACGCATTTTGTTTTTATTACATACACTGACTGCTCAATTGAAAGTGGACACTTTCGATTTTAGACGTTTTGTCGAATATCTAAAAAAAATACTTGGCTAATTATCCTGAAACTTCAAGGGTGTAAAGAGCATGTTACACCTCATATATTTCAGCAAAGGTTTTGTCTCGAAGGCAAATAGGGGACCAGCAACAAATTGAACAAAATAAATAATGTTTGGGATCACTCTGCAAAAAATAATGCTTGAAACGCATAGTAGCTGTAGCACATAATTTTGAGGCTTCTTTTACTTATCAGTGTTTATTTGGATGAGAATAGCACATATATTCCTGGAGATATAAAGGTTTCTTTATAATAAAAAAAATAAAAAAAATCGAAAAGTTTTTTTTTTTTGTTTATAACATGCAAGGTTTTCAACCCAATGCAATGCCATTTCCAAGAAACTTGATAAACTACAGTAGAGTTTATCAACACCCTGCTATCAGAATATAAAAATATTAAAATACTTTTTACTAAATGTTTAACTGTGCATGCACAAGCATTACCAAAATGTCTTTTGCATAATTTATTAGCCAAATGTATAGAGCTACTCTTATAAAAAGCCCAAGCAAATATCGTGAAAATTCAGAAAGATATTGTTGATAGAATGAATTGAATTTCAGTTGCTTTCAAAACTAAACAAAACGCTAATTTTTATTTTTGGACCAAACACCAGTACCAACTTCTCCTGAAGCTGGCATACTGACTTCATAGCTTTCAAAAAATATTGAATGCCGTTTTTTTTTTCGATTTGAAGTGGACTTCTCGAAATATTCGTACTAGTTTGACTTTTTTGCACTTACAGCGCCATCTACAAAACATTAAAAAAAATTTTTTTGGACAAAAATTAATGTAATTTTTTCCATAGAATTCAAATCTGCAAAAAAAAAAAAATTGGGGGGGGGTTCCTTTTGAAATTTCAAAGTTGCTCCCCCCTCACCCCATCCCTACAAGGAGTGCAGGGGGTTAATTTTGGCACTATTAAATAGCATTCAAAAGAATATTTGAAACTTATTTTTTCTTTTTTTGACAAGACATGTATTTTTCAAGATATTAGACCATTCCGGGACTTTTTATTCACCCGGTATACAAAAAAATAAATGAAGAAGTTTACATAAAGTATGAATTATGAATTTAAATAGAAAAATGTTTTATTAAAAAAAAAAACAATAACAACAAAAAAAACATGTTACCTGTACGTTTGATATGGCAATTAAGTCCATTTTAGGTGACCATTCCATTAATTCTACATCGGTGCTAACATTGCGTTCATCAACTTGACGAAAACTGCGTGGTAATGGCATTGTTGTGTTGAAGAGAAATGATATTCTCACGAATACAATATAAACTGCCAAGATAAATTAACAATTCTTAAAAATTAAAAATTTTAAGCAATAGCATTTAAATATCTTTTAAATTAAAAAAATAAAAGTCTTAAGGTTTTTATATTCTTCTTTTTTATAATAAAATCAATTTTATCCATACACTTTGATCTGGGTTGCAAGAATTATTTTAAACAACAAAATAATAATAATGAAGATAATAAAGCCAATTATAACAACACAGAAGAATTAAATAGCAATTACAGTTATGTATGAATCAGTGTCTGTTATTCCTGCTCTTATAATGTTTTAATAGTGCTATTGGTCTTGTATTCCTTTTCAACCAAATGACAGAAGGAGCAGTTTAATTCTCCACTGAAAGAATTTAGGCTCATGTTTAAAACTTATTTATTCTATATGTTTTGCAGAAGATAAAGAGGCCATCATAAAAAGCATTCCTTTCAGTACTCAGGAAACAAATCAACCATTCTTAATAGTGCACATCAATTAGGAAGCATAAAAGACATTATGGAAACCATAAAAGCCACACAAGGACTTTGAAGAAAAACACAGAAACTTATAAATGACCAGTTAATAGTCAAGCATGAAATTATTTATTGCAACAACTGAAGCCCTCAATTGGTATTCCACTCTAGTCCACATGTACAATATTTAATGACTCACACGCATTTCGTTGACAGGGTCAACTTCTTCAGCGAGTATCTTTATCATGTATTCAATTCTACACAGTTTCTGGCTTATTGTATTGGTATTCCACTATTTTCACGTATAATGTTTTCCTTATTATATTTCAATATTCATTATCGAACATTTTTATTATTACAATATTAACCATGATATTCACCAGAACTTTTTTTTCATCCAGCAAACGGTTGCTGGTGGTGATCGATGTTGTACTGTTCAACATGCACTCAAATTAGGAGGACATGTTGAACAGCAAAGTTTGATAGCAAAATGCTTCCATATTCACAGTGGCTTAGTGGTCAAAACATAGGGAGGTCCTTGATCGAATCCAGGACTTGGGGCCCCCCCCCCCCCATTTCCACTGATGTACAGAGGTAGGACAAAAACATGGAAATACTATATTTGCAGGTGTGAAATTGACAACATGTCTAGAATTGATAGTGAAAGTGGAAGTGATTTAACGTTCTTCTGCTGTATGATTTAGACACCTAGCTCAGCAGTTCCCAACATGAGATAAGTGATTAGTTATTTAGGGGTATGCAAAATAAAAAAAAGCAATGGCAGAAGATACACAAATTTTTATACCTAGTTGGTGAAATGGGCTACGAATTGGAATTTTTATTTGTAAAAATGGACAAACTGAAATAAATATGTTTATAAAAATACAATTTGGTGAAATGGGCTACAAAAGGTTGGGAACCATTGACCTAGCTAATAGGTAGAAAGCCTCACTTTTTTCATTTACAGCATATGCTGAAAGTAATACATCTATCCTTGTTTATCACGGCATTGTTATCACCAATGCGGGTTAACCGGTACCCACAACTGTGAACCTTATCATGCTTTACACGGACTGATCCATGTTATCACGAATCGGCAAACAGTCGGACAGCAAGAGATGGGAGCATAGCTAGTGATACATAACGACTGTAACAGAAGCAAGGCCCAGTGAGCAGGAGCTGGTTAAGTTAGCCTGAAAGTGTTATGATATGTACTTTTCACTGTCATTTCACTGTTATTTACTGATCATTTCATATATTTATTATGTATTAATTTTTACTGAAATATTAAATTAATAAATATTAAATTAAATATTTTATAGGTATTAAATATCAAAATTAAATATCACTATGTGTTGTAACAAACTAAATGAGGGCAGATACCACAATTCCACAGATTTCATTTATGGAATTGTGATTTCTGTCCTTAATTAATTTTTTACTACCATTTGTTTGTTTTTGTTATTATACCATTAATGTTTTCATTACGTGTGTTTAAACTTATTAAGTGGTGATATTTGGGTAATCCTATCTTCCCCACAGGTTCTATCTAGTATTCATTTATCATGGTTTTGCTTATCACGGTATTTTTTTGGAACCAAACCCCCATGATAAACGAGGATAGATGTACTGAGTTATGTCGAAGCTTACAGAGTTTCAAAGAGGGCAAATTGTTGCCCCCTCAGCTTGGGGTAACTCTGGTACCTCTGTGACAGAAGTTGCTACTTTATTTTGCAGTGTCTCAAAGTAGAGCATCAAAGGTTATGATAGCACATACAATTTCCTGGAAAATGTCATCTGAAAGAGTATATGAAAGAGACAAAAGGACATTTGAGAAGGATTGTGACCCAGAAATGACTGCAGGGTTCAACCTCAGTCTTCCAAAGCCCATGTCCACAAAAACTAAGGAACTCCATAAGCAAAATATTCACGGGCAAGCTGCAATTGCCAAAACCTCTAGTGACTGATATTAATGCTTAAAAGAGGAGCGAGTTTGCAACACTTTTAAATTGCGGACTACTAATCAATGGATCTGTAAATATGTTCAGAGGAATTGAACTTCACACTGTTCTCAATCACTGGAAGTGTTTATGTTTGTGAATACCATTCCAAGCTTATGACTAAGACTGTCTTGTATCAACAGTAATCATGATGGTAGCACAATCATGGTAGGGGCAACTGTATCATGGTATTCTGCAGGCCCCATCATAACCTTGAAAGGTAAAATCAGTGCCAATGACTACATAAAAAATTGTGGCTGACCATGTGCACCCACGGGCGTAGAATGTGTGTACAGTAAAATCTGTTTATAACAACCATTCGCAGGATCAAGCAAAAACGATCATTAAGCTCAGATAGTCATTAGAGACAGATATAGGTTTGAAAGACCCAATGGCACCAAACAAATGTGTTCATTAAGCTACTGTGGTTCTGTGGTTTCACTGTATTTATTTGTATTTCACGGTGCTCGCCAATTTATTGGTCTTATCTCTTGGTTCTGTTCATGCCTGACCTCAGCCTTTCCCCCCCCTCTTCCACTTTCTTTCCTTTTCTCCTTGATTCTCTCCATGAAGGTCTCATTTAATGTTTAATTATAGTAAGACCCCGAGTTGCGTCGTTTCGCACTTATGTCATTTATAAATTTCCAACAATGTTTTGGTGTTACGACGCTTGTTTCGCATTTACGCCAAAAAATATGATTTCCTCCCCCCCCAAAAAAATATAAAAAATGCAACAGTGTTTGGTTATTACTGTGAAATATTATACAAAATAGCCAATTATGATAAACAAATCTTTAAACCCATCATGTTAATTGGTCTTCAGATGATCTTTCTAATGAAGATCTTGTGATGGTAGAGGAGGAAGTTTGAAGATTAGAAAAAGATGAAGATAAGGGAGTGCCAATCAAAGCATTGACATAAGCAATGTTCTCGGATGTAGATGCTCCAAGTGTCCCACATTTCACGGGACAGACCAACACTTTTTACAGCAATCTCACTGTCCCACAAGCATGATCTAACATCATGCTTTCAGATTATAAAAGATTTGTCCAGCAAATATCCTACTTGCCCAGCATTTTGACTCATAATATCCAGCGGAAGAAGCGTGAGGCCTTGGGAGTGTCTGTGATGCCTTTAACTATCTAGAAGTTGCTATGGCTATTTTTCAAGAGATCCCAACTCTGAATGCAGTTCTCTTGTAAATAGAGGAATAAGAAATTTGTACCTGTGCTACAGACAATTGTACATCGAAAAAAGTCAAGCTTCTGTTTAAACATCTTTAACTAGTTTTTTTAAATAACGAATACAAAATAAGCTTCTTGGATATACAGGGTAAGTCAAAACGATGGACCCGATTTCAGAAGTTTATTCTGTGAAATCCAATGAATATATGGAATTGTGGTTTCGTAAGACATATGCTACGAAAGGCAAATGTTCAAAGTGTCTCAAAAATGATTATTGTGGATTTGTGGTTTCTTGTTGTTAGTTTAATCACAAACTTGTTTACATGATAACTTTCACATTAGTTTCCACGCAGTGTTTTCACTTTCTGTTAATTGTTAATTGTTATGTATTGTTTAATTTCTGTTGTAACAATGTCCAACAATTGAAACGGCCATCACATTTCGCACAAACTAAGGCTGGATGGACTATAGCAGCAAGCGATTAAGGAAAATGGTATTGACTGGAGAACTGAGATCGTTCGTGTGCTTGACTATCATGTATTTGCATTATCTTCTCTATTTTTGGTCAGATGAATATTCAAGTACAATTTTTTTATAATCACATGTACAATGTATTGTTATAGGAAAAGAGTTTCGACTTACATCACACTTTCCGAGAACCAATTAGTGACGTAAGTCGGGGTCTTACTATATGCTATAATCTTGAATTGTACATTTGCTTTATCAATACATCTATTCCTGATCTAATATTATATGGCTGGCTGAATATCAGTAAAAGTCCAGAATAGCGTTCCCTAATTTTTCCGAACGATATCAGTCAGCCTTGTTGCATTCATACAACAAATTTATTAGTGTACAATATCTACTTAAGAAATAAATGAATTGCCGTATTTTTATAAATTATTATTTGAGAAATTCATACGAGAAAAATATCACTATAGTCCTGTGCCAGAGAACATTAGCTAATGGGTGGCCATATCTACATGAATGTCCAATGCTAGGGAATGATTCCTGCTCAAGACCGTACACTAATGAATTTGTCGTAAGAAAGCGAGAAGGCTGACCAATATCGTTCAGGAAAATTAGGAATGCTTTTCTGAACTTTTACCAGAGTATATTTTTGTTTTCATTTGTCAGTTTCCATCCCTCTGTGCTTCACTTTTTATTTTTCATATATCCCTTCCTATATTTGTACTTAAGTTTCATATTTTAATTCAGTTTATATTTTTTAAAAATAAATTAAACTTTATTTTAGACTTTAATTGCAAATTAAACGTTTCTATTTGCACAATGCCACTCTAACTCTGAACTACGATCGTTTTAACTCATGCCACCCTCCAGTTCCTGCTAAATTACCATTAGAAACCATATATTCCTTAACCCTCCAAACCCCCATTCGGACATCCTAAGCTACCCCCTTCCTCAACCCCTATGAATTTTTTGTATGCTCTCAAATTTTCACAACACACTGCTCCTGATGATGATCACTAGACGTAACATAGCTGAAACGTATTGTTCAACGAGTTTAAATTTTTTCAATTTACGTAATTATATTTAATTGTTGCAATTGGGATATACCTTTCTTTTCACTAATAGCACATGCAATGCGATTAATAATGAATATATTTCGATTATAAATGTTTAAATTTTATTTCCAAAGTGATCGGGTCCAATGCCAATTCCAAAAGAATCGTTTCTTTTGCAGTGAGAACTATGTTGATAGAAGCGTCATACACCGATCAAAAACGTCAGAATACGCTGTTACAAATTAAAAACTTATTTAGATTTCCAAATTAATAGCCAAAAATGCTATTACAAAGTCATAGAGGGCGAAACTTAATTTTAGGCTAAAATATAAGACTGCCTGATTAAGACTTCAATGAAAAAAAATTTTCACACACCTTTACGATTCTGAAAAGCACCGCCATTTGGTGCGCATATCTAAAACGAGAATCGGAAATTCCATTGAACGCAGCTTATTTATTTATGACAAATCAATGAATTAAAAATGCTTAAAATTATGACAAATCAATCAAGTAACCTTAAATTATGACTTTATCAAATAAACACCAATTCCCTCGTTTCAGGGACACTTTAATACATTACTTAATATTATTTCACCGATTTCATAAATACTCCCTTTGTATTTCAAATTGCGATTAAGGTTAAGTCTCGTTTACATTGTATCCAATTTTAATATTTTTTTTCTTTTTATATTACTAGAGTTAAACGTTTTTGGTTAAATTATACGGAAATTTAAGGGTTTTCTCACGGCTTTTAATAATCATAGGATTCCCCTATTCCTAATGAGATTGCAAATGAATAGTTTTAAAGGATATATCCGACGTGGGTTTGAGAATTTCTTCGTCAAAACTACATTGTTTTTTTAAGTGATATTTTATTTATTTATTTATTTATTTATTTATTTATTATAATCATGTACTGTGTAATAACTGAAAACGTTTATTCTAAAATAGCTAAGGGTTACTAAATCATGTTATTTGACAAATGATCATATGGTATAATTTAAAAGAGGGGACGCTAAAAGTGAGGAGAGTGGAAAAACAGTCTGTAAGCCGGACAAAATTTATTCCAGGTTTCTTGAAAAGTTGGCGCAGTGGCTTCCAAAGTGCAAATAAATAACATTAAATTGTTCACATTATATTCAACTGCTTATTTTTACATTCAGAAAGCAAGTACTTTACATTGAACGTTTCAGCGATTTCATAATTTCCATCTATTTTAATTGTCTATAAACTCTTATAAAGCCATTTTCAACATGCCCAAAATAATTAAAAGGTAAATATGTGAAAAGAAACAGAAATATAAATTATCCTTTTTTTTTTTTTTAATTATTATTAAAAGTTAAAGTCGTTGCCTAATATATGATTTTTTTTTTAAGGTGCTGCCATTTAACATTTAATCTTTTAGTTCGAGTAAAAATATCTCTCAATCATGTCTGAAAACGGTTTTCACTTTTGACGTATCGTTTCTCAATTTTGACTCTGTTGTTTATAAAGCTCTCTAATTTTGTTTTTCCATAAGTTTCAATGCAATATTAAAATAAATAATATTAATTAATAAATTAAAGAGGTTGCAATTGCAAATTATTGGCGTACTTTATAGACCTGAGGTCGCTAATGGTTCAAATCCAGCTCCGAAGGCATAATTTTTTTTTCTTTTCGATTTTATAAATCTTTAGTTATCAATACCCGTTATCACATCATATACAACTTTTCTTTCATTTAGACTTATCTTTACGGTTTTTAAAATTTTTGTTGGTCTTTTGCCCGGCCCCCCCCCTCAAATAAGGCAAAAACAACAGGTTTCTCAATGAACTAGTTGCAGAGTTCATAAAAAAATCTTCGTATCTGGGGACTATTATAAATACGTTTGATAGATAATACAAATTTTAGTTAAATATCTATACATAATTTCTTTAAAAGTAAATTCAGTAACGTTTGATTAATAATTTGAGCATTTGCGCCGGGGAGCCATCCTTCCATCTGATCGTGGGGTGTTAACTTTTGTCAGTCGGTTTTCGGTCCACCTTTTGATCTTCCTCATAGCTGGTCTAGCATTGTTGCCAGATTATCAACCAGCTACTTTGTTGCTAATGGTCTGTAATAGACTGGACTATTTGGTTAATTTCTAAAATAAATGGTTAAATTTGATAAGATCGATTTTTGTGATAACTTCTAAAGATTGACGAACATTCACGCATACTATGTCGTTCAGCAATGTGCATTACACTTTACGCGCAAGAACAAAAATTTAATATAACTTCTATTAAAATGGGAATGGGATTTGTTATTTGTAAGCCCCCCCCCCCCCCTGCCGTTTTGACTCTTTACTGAAAAACATAAGTTTGTCCGATTTGTTCGCTATTTCAGAAATATGTTTTCGCCTTGTTTTGATAGTCTTAAATTGTTTCCACTTATTTCACTGTGTATCTGTAACGAAAACAATTGTTGTAGGTTTCCGACATGGCTGCCCGGCAAACTCGTAATCGTGAAATAAAATGTTTTAGAAATATTAAATAGGAGAAACTACGGTAATAACTGTTTAGAAGTATGGCCATGCATGCGGTTTCATTTGACGTGACTTTCAGTTTAAATTCTTCCCATTAAATTAATGAAATTGAAGAAACGCACATCGCCCTCAACGTTGCGCTCGGTAAAAACCGAAATTTTGGAGACGAAAAAACGGAAATGCTCTCGCATCCTTTTTTTGGTATGATGCGTATCTCTTAAATTAGATATAACGGATATTCATAGGATAAAATATACAATCCCGTAGCAAACATTTATGAAATTTAAAAAAAATTTTGGATTAAATTTTACTTTTGTGAAGAGTTAAAAATAAAATACATTGAGATCAGGATTACAGTTTACTTTTCAGCTACAGATAAAATAAAAATAAAAAATAAATTTTGAATACCTGTTGAATAGAGTAAAATATTATTTTAGGGAGAAAAAAAAAGTTGAATTAGTCATCAAAACTAACATTATACTTAAATAGTGACATTTAAAGACCAGTAAAAGAAAACCAATAAAAGAAACTGCTATGATAAAATTTTAAAAAATAGGAATAAAATTGCCTTTTTGTCCCCTCCCCCCTTCCCCCAGGGAAAAACCAAACAAAACACTCACTGATTATTCACAGACCAAAAGGTGATTTTATCCCTAGTTATAGTTATCCACAGTTTACTTTCCTGATGATAAAGTTTAATAGATTATATATGTAACCTAAAAGCAATTTTTGAAAATGCTTTAGTCACACAATGCACTATTTCCCCAAATATACCAAATAAGAGCTAGGGCTATCAAATCTAGAATTCTGACAGGGCAATTTTTTTTTGTTTTTCTCCCCACTTCTCATTAAGTTAATGTTGCAGCAGATATTTAAGGAATTTCTCTTTTCGGTCACCCATGTTATTCTTTCAGTATAGACAAATGATGTCTAAGGGTGCCCGTTTTCCATTATGCAATCTGACACCCTGATCAGTCCACCACTGCTAGGGTGATTGTACTTGCGGTACTTGACATGCATTTTGGAACCCGATAGCAATTGCCCGGCATGATGCTTGCCCGTCTGTCATTATATTTGGCCTACAAATTTGCAATTTCACCGACATTGCTCTTTGATATTTCCACCTGACAATGTCATTTAAAGTTGAATTGTAGCCAAAGAGAAAGACAGTCCCTGGAGTGGAAAAGTCACCTGATCATAGTAGTCCGGCCAACAATCCAACTTTCATCGTTTCCAACAAACAAAAACCGTTTGGTTGTTAAAATCCAAGATGAAAACAATGAAGATTACATTGTTACTGGGACTAGTATGGTCAGCTGATTTTTCTGTGCCGGGGCCTGTCTTTCTCGTTGGCTATGCAGTTGAATGGGTATTTACCGAGGCCAATGAGAGACAGGCCAGGGCACTCAAAAGATACCTGACCATTGGGGTCAGAGCAACAATCTATCCTTCATTGTTTCTATCATGGATTTTAAAATGTGTTTTTTCATTTGTTGGAAACAATGAAGGATAGATTGTTGCTCAGACCTCGATGGTCAGGGGGCTTTTGAGTGCCCTAGCCTGTCTCTCGTTGGCCTCAGTATTTACAGGATGACAAAAATCTTGACATACAGATTTATTGCATAGGTGACGTCCTATGATGGACCGTGTTGAGTAACTCTTATTGCACCAGTATGAATCACAAATGACTCCAGTGAGGCATATTTCTCTTAATATTATCTTGGAAATCACGTAAATAATCTGTATATTGTAATATTGTTTTGAAGGGGGTGCTGGAAACGTTTGATCACATAGTGCAAGATCTGTTAACTAATAAGACAGTTATCCCAAAGAAAGATCATATAAAGGAGTTTGGTATTCTTTATGAAAAATATGATAAATTTCATCTCCATCTTCAACATCTTATACTTGAATTTTCTCGCCGAATAGGTGTTATTTTAAAATTTAAAATAAAGGGTGATAGCTGTTTTGATATTTTTATATGTAAAAAATATTTCATATACCGTAACTTTATTCTTATATTAAAAATTTTCATTTAATTGACCTTATCTATGTTTTATCACACGCATCTGTTCTTATCCAGTGATACATGTCCATAATGAAGTTGTAAATTTAGCAAATTAATGTTGTTAATAATTACAACTTGTTATTAATTTTTAAATATTACTTTGCATCTTTAGGACGTTTATTATCATTATTGTTGTTTTAATTAACTATTTTTTTTATTATTGCAGATCAAGTAATGTCATTTTCGTTATTGTGATAAATTATTTCTGTCAGTGGAAAAAAGTTAACTGAATAAACATTATGGACATACTTCTTTCTGCTAAAACCAGCAACATAATTCCTAACCAGGAATATTTATTGCAGGGCAGTATATTAGATCTGTCCTGTGAAGTTCTACTTCACAGATTAAGAGGATTGTGTGATAATGTTGATTCAGGAACAGAAACCTTCCACGATCATGAAATGGTGTATCAAATACGTAAGTCGACAATTTATTATTTTATGTACAGTCATGGACAAAAAAAAACGCTCCCTCACTTTATGCTGCTATGTTTTTAAAAGAGCGTTTAAAATAGGATGATATGATTTTATTGGTTAAAAATTTAGATAATTTTCTGACTGAACTAAACGATATCAGACACCTAGTGGCAAAGCAGTAAACGCTCATTTAAAATATAGTAGCACAGAGTGAGGGAGCGTTTTTTTTGTCCATGACTGCACAGGGTGCTTCAATGGGTCTCGATAATAAAAAAAAAATGAAACATCGTTTGAACAGAAAGGTTATTTCAAATTTCTGAATTTACACATGAGAATGAAGGAAACTAAAAGATGAGTTTCTCAAAATGTTTGCCATTTGAGGTGATTATGAAACAGTCTCTTCTCGAAGTTTTCATAACTCGCTTGAAACCAACCTTATCGCATGTGTTATTGCCATTTTCAGATATTCCATAGGTTCTAGACCATAAAGTTCCTTTGGACCCCTGTGCATGCACACAATATTTGGCGAGACAAGTTCCATCTGCTGAAGAGTTATTCAACTAACAGATTAGCAAGACCCATTGAAGCACCCCGTAGATGTTTTTTAAAATTTATATTGATTAAATGTGCTTATTTTTATCTTTTATTTAGGAGGTGGTACACTGACTACACCAGTAATATTTAGGGCTAGAAGAGCACTTGACCATCCTGATGCCCCATGGTAAGGTTTATGACAAGAAATATTAACAAATACAGTATAAAGAATGTGAGAGTCATAATTAAATTTTCCTTGGGGAGGGGAGAAATTTCAAATGTTAAAGTGAAATTTTAAGTAGGGAGAATTCAGATTTCCTTTTAAAGCAAACTGGATTCAGTTACCAACAATTTGTCATTTAGGCAGCATTTTAATAAGCAGCAGAGTTAAAAGGTTAATTTAATTTTAAAATGCTTGTAATCCCAACAGAAGCTTCCTTATAACCTGGGGAATTTGTTCATAGAAAATAGAATTAATACATGTATTAATTCAATAATTAATTGAAATGCTTCAAGAATCAAAGAAAA
Organism: Rhysida immarginata; assembly: GCA_023313115.1. Classification (NCBI taxonomy): domain Eukaryota; kingdom Metazoa; phylum Arthropoda; class Chilopoda; order Scolopendromorpha; family Scolopendridae; genus Rhysida; species Rhysida immarginata. The sequence continues at coordinate 7,151,073 of JAHWFO010031028.1, read as the reverse complement.
TTCTTTTTATTTCAGGCATTTACGTTACATTGGTCAGCCCGAAATTGGAGACAAGAGCCGGCCCACCCTCGTGCGCAGTTACATTGATGTTACAACTTCCAATAATCTTGTGCAGTTTTTAAATGAAATGGGCTTTAGGTAATGTATTAAACATTTAGAAAGTTTTGCAGTTAAAGTCTGTTATGTTTTCTTCCTTATACCGTGATTGTTTTTGAATATTAGTAATTTTTCATTGCAGAATTTTTCATTTAATATCCATAATACAATTTTAATTAGAATCTCAAGACACTTTTTTTTTCCATCAGTTATTTGTATTTGAGCCCCTGGGGACTTAACTTGTTCTTCTTTTTAGACCATATTGGTCCTGTTGGGGCTCTATTGTATTACCTTATCTAACTCTTTTGAATGAATAAATAAATAAATAAATAAATAAATAAATAAATAAATAAATAAATAAATACTGTTTAATCAATTGATAAAGTTACCAGGGTTCTTACATTAAATATTTTTTTCCAATTTTCATTTAAAATATTTGTTTTATTTTATAGATTAGATCATGAATTCATACTGAAAGGCTACATGTTTCATAAGGGAAGAATGAAAATAACTGTAGCTAAAGTGTTTGTCGTGAGTATGATTACAATGTACATGTAATTTCTTTATTTGTGTACACTATTATTTTTATGAATGATTTTTTTTAATCGTAAACAATTTATTTCATCAGTATTGGCAAACATTTTATTGTATACAGTAAAATTCAGGAATATGATATTCTTGTAATGTAATACATGTACAATAAAGTGACTGTGATAAAAAAAATTGACTACAAAAAATTAGAAGAAACTGACTAATTGAATTATTGTTGTTGAATTTATAAACTAAGAAATGATTAAAAATTTTTGGTTTATCACCCTGTTGATTTTTCTCCTATTCTTGGGTGAATTGTTAGGTTAAAATCAAAAGGGGGGACCAATTTTGTTAGTGATAAATGGTTCTAGGAATTAGATTGATAAGCAGTGGTGGATTATAGTACAGACAAACAAGACCCATTATCTTGAACCCATAGGTAAAATGGGTCAAGCAATGAATTTATCTAAGATTTTTGTTTATACATGTACAGTAAAACCCCGGTACAACGTACCCCACTTTAACGTACATTTCAAAATAATGTACAAATTTCAAATCCCCGTCCCAAACGTAGGTATTTTAATGCTAAAAAGTTTCAATATAACATACCTCACTTTAACGTACATTTCAGAATAACGTACTAATTTTACATCCCCTTGGTTAAATTATCCCTTCATTACAACGTAAATCGTTCACATGTCTTGCACTGATTGGTCAATGCAGCCCATGCGAAAGTTGCAAATGGGCCAATGGGCTAATTAAGCCGAGTTCACATTTCATTGATTGGTCAGTATAGCATATATAAACCCGGAAATCTCTGCATACTACTCAGTCTAGCATGTTCGATTGTCGATTGTTGCATGCTACTCAGTCGGGATCCAATGATGGGACAAAAGCAAAATGAAATTCATAGCGATCAGGAAGACGAAGATGAAAATCGCCATTTAGAACCAGAGGTAACGCCCGTCTCAACTTTAGTAGCAATGGAGGCTATAAAAAGCTTACGAAACTATTTTGCATAGCA
>JAHWFO010031028.1:7124769-7139260 GCA_023313115.1 Rhysida immarginata | reverse complement strand
ATAACATATCTATCTATCCACTTCCTATTGTGCCTATTTTAACGAGCTTAAGTAGTAATTTAAGGATAGCAGTATTTTTAATTGAATAATGGAACTCTTAGCAATAAAACAAAATGATTTAATAAATTATTTAATAAAGAAATAATCTCATTTATTTGTAAGCTAATAAACAATAAATAAAAGATTCCCGCATATAAAGTGACTTCGACCTAAAATGAATGAAGCAAATTGATTTGTAATTGCAATTAAGATGTGTCAATTATAAACAAACAACGAGTTAAATACTAAAATTCTTTGGTTATTTAAAAATCTCGATCGAATTTGCATTTCCACCGAATTGTCGTCCACCCAACTGACGTTCACCGAATTGTCGCGTCCACCGAAATGACGTTCACCGAATTGTCGCGTCCACCGAATTGTCGTTCACCCAACTGTCGTCCACCGAATTGTCAACCACCCAATTGTCGGGCTCCCATAAAAAACATGGGACTTACCTTTTACTAGTACTTATTCCATCTTTGATAGACAGACTCTCGGAATTTAGCTTCCATTTTACTAAGCCAAATAAAGCCAAATGTGTCAAACAAATATAACCATTTCGGATATTACCAAACCTCTCACCGGTACACGATCTATAGAGCTTGCCATTGCTATACCGAAAAATACAAAAAAAAACAACTTTTGTTGTGCGGTGAAATACAAAATTAAACTGTGGTTATATTTTTTCATGGAAGCGGGTCGGGCCGCAAAATAACACGCAAAGGGGCACTTGCAGCCCGCGAGCTGCCAGTTTGATATGCACGGGAAGGGAAGGCAGAATTGCAGTTCCATGTCCGTTTTAAATTAAAGAAATTTCTTCGATTGTAGGAGTAAAATTGCTTGCGCTAGCAACCAGCATACTCAGTTCTCAGATTCGTCAAACAATTGACATCCACTGGACAAACAATGTAAATGACTCACCAGACGTTGCACACGTAGATTAACTGGTAGAAAGACAAAGTAGACGAGAGTTCGCAATATGCAATGCAACAGCCTCAGTATATCAATAGACAATAAAAGTGGTCTCTGGAACTATGCAATGAAGCTCCATGAGCAAAGAAAATCCTTGATATTCATTATTGAAATTAGCTGCTTCTTGGGTCTTCTTGTTGCATTATACAATACTAGGTGATATGCCCGGCGTTGCTCGGCCTGTTTGTTTGATGAAATTTTGATGGCGTTTCCCTGGCGCCATCTCTTGAGGAAACAAACAAACATAAGCCAAGATATATTATATTTAGTTTCATCCCCTCCTTTTGGGGACACGTAAACCTTACTCTGAACCCAAAAAATATATGGTGCGAATATGAGCTCAATCAGATAAGTGGTTCAAAAATTTTTAGAACATTTACAGACGCACCCTGAACCTAAATTTTTGTATATAAAGATGAGTGACAATGTTCCACTGAATGTACTCTCACCCTTGTTGTGTTCCTTTACATCAGCATGACAGTGATCACTGGTTAAATTTTTCTAAATACACTATAAAAAAGTATACCTATGTACTGGTTTAGAATTCAGCCAATACTTAACAAGGCAGCACAGCACTTCAAATCATCACCCTTTCCTTCCTCATCAGAAGCAGCTTATTTTAATATACAGGCCAAAACATTTCTACAGGGTGATTCAGTCAATTTTTGACCATTTCAGTACTATGATTTATTGACCCATTAATGTTTACAAACTTAGCATTTCAATATAATATTTTAGGCAGTTCGGAGTTTTTATTTCCGTGGAAAATTCTTGATGATATGCTCAATGTAGCCACCGCGGACGTTTTGAACTGTTCATAACTCTATCCAGGATTTCTGCATCCGCAAGGGTGCAGCAGTCGACGATGCTTTGTCGCAGCTGGTCTAGGGTTCTTGGTGTTGTAGTGAACACACTGTCTTTAAGGAACCTCCAGAGATAAAAATCACATGGGTTTAGGTCAGGACTCGTAGGGGGCGAAAGAAAGCCACCCCCGAATCGATCTGGAAACCTGTTTGAAATGACACGATTTCCGAATTTCTGATTGAGAAAGTCTAGCACTTCATTAGTGGTGTGAGGCCTAGCCCCATCCTGTTGAAAGCATTGATGTCGAAACGGTATACGCCTCCTTCGCAACTCGGGGATGAAGAAGGTTTCCAACATGTTAAGGTAAGCCTGTGACGTTAGGCTGCCCTCAAAAAAGAACGGACCAATGATGCCTCTTTTGGAAATCGCGCACCAGGCTATAACCTTTCGTGGATGAAGAGGTGACTTATGGATCTCATGAGGGTGCTGGGAAACCCAAAAACGAACGTTGTGTTTATTAACGTCACCTGACAGATGGAAGAAGGCCTCATCTGACACTCACAGGTTGTCCATAATGTCCTGATTGGCTTCCATTTCTGCTCCAAACTCCATGGCAAATTGTTGTCGCTTCTGTCTTCCAGTGTCTGTTAACTCCTGATAAACATGGATCTTATACGGGAACAGGTGTATATCCTTTCTCAAAATTCGCCACATCGTGGTATACGACAGCCCTTCTTCAATGGATAGGCGGCGAACAGATTTTTTGGTAGGGGAATCGACCAACCTTGCCGTTCGAACACGAGCTTCGCTCCCGCCTTTTTTCTTGCCTTTAACACATCCAGTGGCACGAAATTGCTTGCCTGCCTGGTGCGTCTCGACACTTATACTCCTTCCGGAACTTTCTTTGCACGGTTACAGGTTATTTTTGGCTCGAAATACCATTCGACAACCTTTCATTTCTGCTCTGTTGATAAAGCGGGCGCCATTTTTCAACAATACGATTTTCATGCAGCGCCGTTGCAACAATACAAACTCCAACTATTTAGAAATTCGATATGGCGCTCATATTCTTTCAATTGTTTATCCCTAATGCACGTCATTCGAGTGAAATGGTCAGAAATTGAATGAATCACCCTGTACATTAAGTTCCATCACCCTTGGATACCAGAATTTTAATTACGACTCTTATCTCAACTACATTGAGCCAAGGTTAACAATGATCACTTCGCACAGCAGTTCTTGACCCGTGGTATGTGTACGCAAACGATTATTAACTGGTGGTACTTGGGAAAGGTCGTTGGCAAAGTTATTTTGTACGAGTGGCACGCAGTTTTTAAAAATTTTTCTTATTAATAGTACGCGGATGTGAAAAGGTTGAGACCGCTGACGTAGAGGGATTTTGACGCCTATGGGCCAGGAAAGAATGTGGCACCTAATAGTATATTTTGCAGGCAAATATTTCCATTTTTGGCCTATGTAAGATTAGCCCCCATAGCCTCACTACACCTCTGCGTCTACGATGATCAGCTTCGGTCCTTCGCTCTAAGCGAATTGCTCTCTGCTCCCGAGTTTCATCTTCGCACCTTTGGCATTCTGCTTCAGCCGTCCACTTACATGAATGGCTCTTTGGCATCACTTTCATAATTCGCTTATTCATATCCACGCCTACGTTTTGGGCTTCTTCTTGGTGCGCTCGTTTTCCGATTGTTCGTTACACCTCTTCTTTTTAACAAATCAATCCTCCAATTCTTAATTCAGGCAGAATGTTGAATCGAACCAAGTCTTTTTCCTGGAATCGAACCAACTAGACAGCCATTTTCCTCCCTAAGCGGTGACAACTTTCGGTATTGGCAAGGACAGCCGTCCAAGTTTTAGAATGCATAATTCACGGTTCTTCAATATATGCACTCTTGGTTACATGGCATACATCAACACGATAATCAACCCCCCCCCCCCATATTCGACGAAGCATTCCAGCGTTACTGTGAAAATGGAAAGGAGTTCCATCCACTTGGAGAATGTAGTCGTTGTAAGAAATGTGCCACGTTAAAGAACCCTTGCGAAGCAAAATTTGCGGCCCCTATAACGCCGTCCTGAAATGATCATGGCAGTTGAAAAGGACGTTAATACCAAGCAAACCAAACCAAACCTAAGGATTGTGCGAGTGCACCCCAAACCCCAATCGTGTTCTATCATAGCGCTGAATTGACCGTGTTATTAATAAAGACTACCTTCTCCCGTGGAAGACCTCACACCCTTCAGGATCTTCGTGGTCGGTTAACACGTGCGCTACAGGCTGTGACCAAGGGTGCAAAATTTGCAGAACTATGAATTATGCATCTCAAACTTGGAAAGTCACTCTTCTTAAAGGCGCAAGTTGCAGCCGTATAGGGCTACTTTATTTGGTTACCAATCGTTTGTAAATACCCTGATTTTATTCTATTACCCAGAATCAGTGAATTGTGGCATTTACAGTATTATACCAAGCAGGGCGTAGCCGAGGATGGGTTGGGGGCTAAGGGGCTGCAACGAGTAAGGAATTAGGTGGATTTTTTTTTTGTTTTATTTATTTGTTTTGTGTTAAAATCTTGTAGGGAGCGCAATTATTAATCTTTCCTAGGGTTGCATTCCAAAAACAGGTTGTAAAATCGCTTACTATTATAGCATACCGAAGTTTCTGATATGATAATATCTATACGTCTGTCAAGCTATTGCAACTGAACACACGAACGTGCGCTCAATTTTGAATACTTATTAACTTTTCATTCATTTTTATAACCTGACTATCGTAAAAAAATTCACCTTAATCATTCATTACACTGCTTTATAATTTGGTAAATAAATTGATTTCAAAAAATACCGTTCGTCATCTCTTCCTGAACTGTATTCGTCCAGGAGCCTGTTTGTCCCAAAACAAAGTACCACGACATCAAGCTTCACTGTTCATAACAACAAACAGCGAATAGGGCTGATTGAACAATTTTATCTATTTTAAGAACTGAAAAGGATTCTAAAAAGGTTTTAACTTATTGAAGCCTTAGCGTTTTGTACAAATTATAAAGAAAAACCGGAGATGATCTTAAGCAATTTGGCTTTCACATTGTTAATGATGTAATAAAACAAACATCCTGCTGTGTTTTAAATAGTACGATCTATATACTTTCTTTCCACAATTTGCCAGTGAAGTAAACAGAAACGGTATTAGCAGTAATAAACCTAAAGATTACTAATTCTAGACTTGTTTGTTAGCTGTCTTTACTATCTGAAGCAATATTGACCGTTATGTAGTTATTGAATAACATAGAAATAAAAAGAAGTTATCATAAAACATACGAGCAGCTCGTATTATCATTACATTATCATGGGAGCAGCTTAATTTAGAATCAGAGCCAAGAAGCCATGAATAAATAAATAAATAAAAAATTAACAACTTCGGTTGTTATAATCGTTTGTTTTGTATGATTAATGCAGTAACAATAAAATATACTGCCAATCATTATTTCACGCGCTCCCATGCAACGATTGTTACGAAAACAATGGAAAGAGAACGTGAGCACGTCCTCCCTGGCACTATCCTCGACAGTCTCTGAGTTCTGCATTCAGAAAGGAATCGAACAGCGTCCGAGAAGGTCTACAAGCTGATTCTTCCTTTCTTGCTGTGAACAAGGGATGGAACGCCGCTGCCATGTAAGTGCAATAAGATTTGTAGACCTTACTTTTAAATTCACCAATTCTCTTCTTCTGGTCTGAAATATGAACATACTACAACTTCGTTTTCTTCCGCTATAGATATTTTAAATAGGTTTACTCGACACATTAGATTTGCTGCATGGTATTAATCTAGCGTCTCATTGCCATGATGAAGAGGAAACGTGGATGCCGGACATAACCAAGTTAGTAAATAAACATTCTATTATGTTCCATTTATTGAAGTGGACAACAGTTTTTGCCCTCTGCATTAAAAATGTGGTATTGATTAATTTGGGTATTAATTCAAATGTTATTTTAACTTTGCTTCATCGCGTTCCATTTTTCAGAATTTCAATTTTAATCTAACATTCATTAAACCTAACTTCTCTTATGCTTTTCAATGGCCTTGCACCATATTGTTAAACCTAATGTTTGGAATCGCTAGGCAACGGGCCAGGAGCTGACGTCACTGCTTACCAGCTTTATTGTGTGCGGATCTGAAAGTAATAGGGATATTACTTTGTATTCAACAAGGTTACCCTAAATACTGCCGTTTTCTATGAGTTAGTCTCAACAAAAAAGATTAGACTCTAGAGGCCTAAGCCTAATGGTAACATGATTATCATAAGCTTCAGTAAAATTTCTAGAATGTACAATCTATTCCAAAAGCATTTGCACTTAGGTGAATGATGTTTGGCGTCCTTTCAATGCAATAAACCAGTGAAATTGATCGGTGCAGGTAAGAAGTAAAGTTCGAATCTAGACTTTCTTCACAACTTGGGAGAAATAAGTGATGAATATGGTGAATCTTTCCACTAGGACAATTCACTAACGGAGAAACGGTTTGTAAGAAAATTGGTTCAATTAATTTCGCGATTCTTTATTGTCCATATCCATGACAACGAAATTCCACAATTTCATTCAGAGCAGAATTAAAGTTTCAATTTGTTGTACTGTATCAGCATCGTATGTGATTTTTTTGTTTATCATTCATTCTTCTTGTGTACTTACAGCCTACTCATCCAATGCAAGGCGGCCCTGGAAGACTACCAAACGAACCGGAAGCAAGGAAATAGACTTTTTACGCCAAAATTGTCCTTCGCAGTTCATTCTCCAATTCACCGATTTTAATCCTGACTTGCTATAAATTTCAAATTTCAATCGAATTGTAACTCAAATTTCTTTTATTCATCGGCCTATGCTTTGGTTTAATCAATGTGAAATATTTGGTGCTATTTTCAGTAATCATAGGCGAGTCTACTGAAAATTGATGGCTCCATATTTCAATCGGTTTAGCTCTCAAGATTGTATCAAAAGCTGTTCTTACAAGTGATTTTATGATTAGGATACATTTGTTTATATAAATTAACAAATACGATCACGAAGTTAGATACAATGTGGTCAAAATTAACTACTCAGACTACAGAAACATTAAAGGCTAGGGAATCTATTTATGATAACTTGTCAAATTTCTTCAGTTCCATTTGTTTTAATGGAGGTTATGAATCTTAGACCTAACTTTAATGTGGACCTGAAGTTAAAATCACGAGAGCAATTGGCAAAGCCATACTATGTTTGATAGGCCATGTATATTTGGCTTGCACATTTCCGTAGCAATGCTGCCTTCTGCATCATCGATAGATGTGGAGAAGGCAACATGGCTGTTGAAATGGGCTATGCACATACATGGGATTATCAAATAAAATATAGTTTTGCCAATTTTGTTCTCGTGAAATTTATTTCAATTAAAGCAACCAGTTTTTCGTTATGGTTACTTTTACCATTGTGTACAACTGACTTTTGAAATCTTTTGTTAATTCTAATAATAATTATCGCTATTGTTTTTGATATGACCAGAGAATAAGACTGAATCCAACTGAAGCTGCATTTCCTTGATTAATGAATCGAAGGTGGGAAGATGACAAAGAATATTTAGAAACTTGTGAAACCAGTCTACAGAATATGCGTATTTCCGGTTGTATATAACCGCTGGAGGCATCAAAATATACCCAATTGCAAATGCTTTTCTTCGAGTAAGTTTAACTACATGGAAGCAATTGTTTACTTGTAGCGAATCCTGTATTATAGGATTCTTTTCATTGCAATGTATAGAAAAATATGTAATAAAATGTATAAAACGTTATTTAGTGTTTAATTTCATTAATCAGATATTTAAGTTTATTTTTTGCAAAAGTAAAGCTGTTTTGATTTTATTTGCCATTAAATCTGCGAGATTCCCATTCTAAGTGTATTTTACGTATTCGTGTAATTTTTATTCCTTAATCTAAAATAAAAATAAGATCTTAATTTGACAGACCATCCAATTTAAATCGGTAATCTTTCTTTAGTCTTTCTTTAATAGATTAATAATCAGTTATCATAATAAAAAAAAAAATTAAAAAGGTACTAGCTTCCTCGTTTTTCTTGACTCATTTGTCACATTGCATGGCGCTAACAACTAATGAAGTTAACTGATATCTAATGCCGCAGGTAGTACTACCATTTTTTTTCTACTAGGACGGGAGTTGATTTTGTTCACACCACAAACTGTACACTTTTACATCTCTTTAATGAATTGAATTAAATAGCAAAGTTTCCGGATACCCCTTACTGGGAAAGCTCGCACTGATAATAAAATTCCGACCCGAAACTAATCAGGACAGGTAACCTTGCAATGAAGTATTAAGTACGGGTGGCGATAAGGCTATGTTCATGCCCGGCTGATGTATAGTCCCTAGCAGTAAAAAAAAAAAAAAAAAAAAAAAATTACATAGTAAATATACCAGATTAAAATTTTTTACTTATTTTAAAACTTAACATTTGCCAGGTATTTTCATACTTTTATTTAATGCACGAATTTCCGCCTTTTCGGAACTATTTCTTATGGCTGCCACGCTTGAAGTTGCACGCCTTCAAGTCAAATGAAGGAATTGGTTGTAAGATTGCTTGAACCGTAACCAACGAAAAGACAGGCCTGGGCACTCAAGTCACCTGAACCTAGTGGTCTGAGCAACAATCCAACTTTCATTGTCTCCAGCTTCGATTTTAACAATTAGAACCAAATAGGGAGGGAACCAATACCGTATATTAAAGGTTGGATTGTTGCTCAGACTACTGCGATCAGGTGACTTTTGAGTGTCCAGGCCTGTCTTTCTCGTTGGCTGCGGCGTGAACAATATATCCAAATAATTCTTGCAAGCAATTGTCCCGTCTCTAGAGTAAGTTTTTCTTATTATTTACTCCCATCTTCCTTAATTACGCTGCGCATTGATAAAAGATCTCACGCTGTACTTGTTCCTTCATTGCAAGGTTAACCTGTCCCGTACCTTCAACTGTTCTTGGTAATGCCTATTCCCAATAATATATCGATTAAAAAAAATATGTGCCACGATTCATTTTCAATGATTTCATAGGCACATGTCAAATAGCCAATTATGAAATAAGATGGTGTCACGAATTTAAAATGCGAGCAGACAAGGGAGGCGACGAGATTAAAAATGAAATATAACGATTTAATAAATCAATTGAATATTGAGTATTACATAGAAAAGTGAATCAACAACACTAAAACTTAGTCCAACATATAATCTTCTTTCTTGCAATGGGAATCTGAGAACAAAGTTCTGGCGATTCGTGTACTTGATCTCGATGCATAGAAAATCGAGTGTCCTTAGATGGGGCAGAGATAAGAGGTACTGCGAAGTCCGGCCATAAGGTGCTTGTAGAGCATAAAGAATACAAACTATCAATTAACTTATTAACTCCACCAATATTCGAGAACTTAAAAATTAATCTTAAACTATATCCTATACTGCGCGCCGAGACACTGCTTGTCAAGCGTGGCAAACCAGACAGGTACCCGCTGTAAATACCGGCTAAATTATCAGATGCGCTGTCTCGACGGTCTTCTAGATCACCGTCCAAAATAGGATTAGTGTGCGTCGTAAGCAGTCTTAGACACTGTTCCGAGGCCCTTTTTGTTTGGCTGGGTAACAGTTCTGGTCACTAGCGATCCCTGGACCTCTGGGGGCTGCTTTGATCCTGCATCATTGAAGAGGTGCGACTCGATCGCTGACTTCCGAGAGTATCGATCGTTGGATATTGGACTGATTTAGCAGTACTAGTTCTCAAGCAATTATTTTGAGAGGATTATTTTAAGAGTTCCATCAAGTTTACCTCCTAATTGATTCCTCACGCTGCTGCCGTCATTTGTCCTATAGAACGCTTCCCTATATGAAACTGAGAGGCTTGGGAATAGCACGACAGTCTCGAACGCCTCTTCCGAACACTTGTGTGGATATGGGGCGAATTCGGGATCATCTTTGGCGTCTTCTTTTCTGGTTCACAGTGATGGAGCACGCCGAATGAGAACGGCATCTATTGGTCCGCTTTGGCTGATGGGTCCTCCCAGCTTGCTTTGATATGGCGGCCTTTTCTTTCCGATGCTTTGATGTGGCGAAATCGTGCTTCACAATTCCCTTTGCTTGGCTTCAGTCCTTTCCTTCGTCTTGGCTGGCGACGGCTTCCGATCCGCTGTTGGAGCTGAAGCAGATGGTGTGAATCATGCGTCTCGGCTCACATGCGGAACTGTAGAGCGCCAACACCTCCTAGAGAGAAGGCCTGCGGACAAAAGGTGTATACACTGTTACATCATCATTAAGCGGCTATTGTTAATCGCATTTCTACCAATAATAAGCCGCTTGATGATGATGTAACAATATATACACCTTTTGTCCGCAGGCCTTCTCTCTAGGAGGTGTTTTTAGAGCCGCTTAGATGATACGTAGCGGCGCCGAAACATTGACGGATCTAGACTATTCCAGTAGGAAAGATTTCAGATGGAGTGCCACCTTCTTCCAGGCGATGGATGACAGGATGACTTCGTTCATTTATCTGGCTCACCACGCCGCCCACAATTCTTTATCGATGAAAGCTATAGAAACGACTAGGTCTAACTCAGTGGAGTAATTAAGCAGATAGCGCACAGACTTATACGAAATGTTCGCCAGACTGAAGGGCTGCCTGAACTGACCCCAGATGGACTGGGCGAATGGACACTCGTAATAAAATGTGCGGAATCGTTTCATCTATTCCGCAAGACCGGACACTCAGCCGACTGGACTATCTTCCACTTCCAAAGGCGCACTAGGGTGATGCAGCAATCCACATGAGGTGTTAAATGCGCCGTCATCGAAGGCTATGGTCTTTGGCGCCTTCATAATTGCTGACCACGGATAGTCCGGGTTTAGACAAATTTTGTCTGTCTTCACACACGAGTCAACTTTGCAAGCATCCTAGTCCTTCTGCATCTATGCTGCGTAGAGCAGGTGTATGAGGTGTCATGTCCAGTTGAAATTTTGCCGAAATTTTGTGTAAACTTCCGGCTAACGAGAAGAAATGGTCAAAAGACAATGACGGAGATCGAAGGTGCACAAACAAAAAATTCGCCCGCATTGGAGGAGGACTGAGGAATACTGTTATCATCGCCGCTAATCTGGCCTCTACCGCATAGTCACAATAGTTAGGTAATCCGAACCCTCCCCTCTCGAATGGGACGAACAGAAAATCTGCACTGTGGTGGTGACTTTTGATTTTAGGCTCCCACACAAAGTTCACATTGCATTCCGCATTTTTTTCTGGCCTTCTTTTGATGGTAAAGAGAATAGGCCTTTCGCCGTCAACAACCGAATTACGTGGGTTTTAGTATATCGCCCTTGACGAACATCGAGGCGCGACATATACTTTTGGATAACTCCTTTCGAATGTACAGGATGAGTTTAAAGTCGCGCACATCAAAGTTTAGCTGCCCGTAAGAGTACCAGCTTGAGAATTTAGATGAAAGTAAAGTATCACAGAGATTAGTTAGATTATCATTCAGGTGTAGAGAGTCGAATAACTTTAGAACAAAAAGTGGTAGAGTCATGAAAGTGAGGTCTATCTACAGGGTTTAACGAACTCTGTGTATTGGACATAGGTGTTACCTATCTTAGTTTCGGTACGGATTTTTATTTTCACTCCGTGAGCTTCCTGGGTTAGCCTAACGTTGATTCGCTCACATGACATGGATAAACGTGAGCAACGAGATTCAAGCGAAGACCCGCACGTAGGCAATAGGTCAACGTCCTTTTACCGTTACAATGCACGAAAAAGCCCAGAGTCACTATCTCCATCAATGTGTAAATATTGTTTCGTTTTATAACTACCTGAAATTAAGGAGTTTTTTTTTTTTTTTTTTTGTCTTCAACCTATATATTCAACTGCTGTTAGCGTTGTATGTCAGGTTCAGAAGTCTAGTTCGCGACATGAAGTGGAAACGCCAATGAAGCACTGAACTCTTGCATAGATCCAAACAATTGACAGATCGAAACTGGCAAAGCCTGAAACGCGATTTCATAGAAAGTTGCGATACCAGATCTATCAGGGTTAGCAACTAATGCAAAGGAATTCAGTGTTGCACAGGAACGGGGGCCGCGGGCGATTGCGCTTAGAATTTCATAGTCGTGCAGCTGCTTATAGGGATCGTCCATAAACTACGTGGTCGAGTATAGGGGGAGGGGGGTAAAGAACTGGCCACTGTTGACCACGTGAGGGGGAGGGGGGGGGTAAGGTAGCAGACACGTGGTCTTTTGGGAATGGATCAAGGGATTTTAACAAGCAGGTCGTTTCGTCACACTTCACTTGGTCATAGTCACTTTTGGTCACATTCACATCATCCCAGAATAATTTTGTCACTTAGGCGAGCTCGTCACATTCAGGTCATTTAAGCCGTAACATTGTCCCAGGATCATTTTGCCACACAGTCGACTCAACTCATACAGCTCCTCACATTCACATAGTCTCGTCACTCGGAGAATCGGCACATTCAGCTCGTCCCAGAATCATTTTGCCACTTATAATGGTATGTTTCAGAGGATTTTTATATAGGATGCTATTAAAAGAAGTGATACGTCAAAGGAGCAAATTAAATACTATATGTTCGTTGAATTCACTTAGCGTATATTACACATATAATAAAGTCAAAAAATATTTTAACGTAGTCTATTCTCAAATACCCGTACATATTTATGATTTTAACTTGGTAATGTTTTAAGGCTGGATATCATTCCACAAAAAGACGTGATGCAAAAATCGACACCAAAAAGTGTCACGGAAACAGTTTTGCATTGTTGTTGCGCTTTTAAGCAGTTAGTGTTGGCTTAACTAAAAAGTCACCTGATCATTGTTGTCGGAATAACAGTTTTTATTTAATCTTTACTCAAAGATATTTTGAAATACAGAGTGTTCCAAATTGACGTATACACTCTTTGAAACGTTATAGCTCAGCAACGGAATGAAATAGAAATATAAGGTTTGTTGTGTATGATCCAGACGACGCTGGGAAAGCATAGCAACTAGAGCACTATAATAGAGTGTTCTATTATACTGCTCTAATAGCAACACGTTCATTGTTGTTCATTTGTTTATAAACCAAAATAGCGGTGAGACTTTCATTCGATGAACGTAAGTGGATACTGAAGTGTTATTGGAAAGTGGAGAATGTTGTTGAGGTTCAACGACGTTGGAGGGTTAAATTTGGTACACCTCACTTTCATGTCAATGTGAGAACTTTCTTCGGTCACACATTCAATCACAGATGGATAGGGCAAGAGGAAGTGCTACGGAGTTCCCGCCTCGATCTCCCGATTTGACCCCTCTCGACTTCTACCTATTGGGAACTTTAAAGATCACGGTGTACGCCACAAACACTGACGGAATTAAGAGATCAGATTGAACATTCCGTCAATGATATTTTACAATCCAGTCGGTATGTCGCTCTGTTCGACGTCGGTGTTAGGAGTGTACTGTGACAGAAGGTGGACATTTTGAACATGTAAATGCTTTCAATGGCTTAATTTATCTCTAAGATGCCTTCTTCTCGATAATAACAAATAGAAAAGGGAAGGAAAAATTCCGCGATCTGGATTCGAACCATGGTCCCATGCCTATCGCTGGCACTGCTCTTACTTAAGAATAATGTTCCGACCCAAAAAAGCGTTACGGGTGATGCAATAATCATTACAGATGATGCAGTAATTTTAATTTTTCGTCATAAAAAATACATTCGTTTTGTGATTTTAGATAAGCTTGGACGTGCCATGTTTGTGGTCCTACTTTCGATTGTGAGTACAGACGCGAATAAGGAGACGAACCTTAAGCATGGTTCGGATAATGAACCGTTTATGAGATTTCCGCAGTTAAAATTGAAGTTTCAGCAGCAGGCCCTTAGCCACGGGGGGGGGGGGGGTTTTTTAAAACCGCCCCCCCCCCCCCCCCAAGATAACATTTTGTCTGAGTGAGCAAGCCTTGTCTAGGAGGCCTTGGTAGATTGCCTATGTGGCCGCCATCTTTGGAGCAATTTGATAGCGGCGAAAAGTGGAAGTAATCTCTGTTGTTACCAATGATGTGAATAAAAGAACTGGATTGCGTGCGTGAAGCTATCTCCCAATCAGCCGTGCGTACAGGAGTTTCCCCGACAAAAGTAGTCGAGCGATCTGAATTGTGGGAGAAAAACCTATTTGCCCACTATGTGGGATAGTGATAGCTACCCGATTTGAAGATATTAGTAGAAAATTAAATTATTTTGTCATACAATTATTACAGTAACAAAATACTGGTTTGTACTAATGCTTATCTTTCGTTTAATGACATGAAAATTGTTTATTTAAATATTATTTTATTTGTTTTTGATCACTATAATTCAGTAATCTTTATTCGCATGTTCGGGATTATCTAAACAAATAAACTTAGAACAAAATTTAGAATTTACGTTTTGTAGGTAATTTTTTTGTGATAACGTGATAATACATCATGGAGAAAATAATTCATGCTTAGTAGCACACAAAAGTCCCGATTATATATAATTAAGAGTTTCTTTAAGTTCCGTTTTATCCGATGTTTTTGGTTATCCGATACGCGATCCGCCCATTTGTGTTGGATCAGTGCCTAC
>JAHWFO010031028.1:7088612-7099769 GCA_023313115.1 Rhysida immarginata | reverse complement strand
ATAGGGAACACCATAGATTATTTCTCACAGACACCAGATGGCGTGATTGTACCAGATGGTTTTAATGTTAACCTAAGGTGAAAACGGCAGATTGAATTGAATTTCTGCAATTATGAGGGGGGGGGGGGGTTAAATTTTAAAGATCTATAAAAAATCAATATTAAATTTGTTAAAAAATAATCTGTTTTCTAAGTGCCAGATGAATTTTCTTCGGAAAATTCGCATAAGAAAACTGGTCTTTTGAACATCATTTTGCTCAGTTACAAACGTTAAATTTGTACTTCTGTCATTTTTTTAATACAAATCTATTTTAGAAATTCATTTCAATTGCAATTAAAACCACGTGACTTGTTTGTAGAACAGGTCAGCGTGGGCGTAACCAGGATTTATGTTGGGCTCCCCCCCCCCCCCAAAGTTTACTTCAAACACTTTACATCATATCACTAATGCCGTTGAACACTAATCACAGAGTTGTTTACAAGATAGTTAAGCACACTTCTGTTCTCCAGTCAATGCCATTTTCTTTAACCGCTCGCTGCTGACCCTTAGCGGTAGAAAGTGAAAATACTGCGTGGAAACTAAACTGTGAAAGTTAATCTTTCAAAGCACAAGTCTCATATTACGATACGTTCATTAGACATCACAGAATAAATGTCTGAAATTGGGTCCATCATTTTGACTTGCCCTGTATATGAATGAAAGTGAAAAAGTATCTCCGAAAGAGAAACGTACCATTAAAGTGGTACATACACGAAGACTTACGAAATCCAATAAGCCGAAAGGTGTTATCAATGTCATCAATGATATGTATTTGCATCATGATTTCTCTTTCTGTGTAAGAATTGGAAAACAAAAAAGCGGGTTCTACCGAAACAGTCCACGAAAGGCTGTGACTTTAACTTTAGTGAAAAAATGCATAGGACAAGAAAGCTAGGAGAAGGCATTAGTTGGTGAGAGAAGGCGTTACCCTCCCAGCTATGACGAAATATTGTTAGTAAATTGTTAGGTTAAATTGTTAGTAAATTGTTAGGTTAAATTGTTAGTAAATTCCCAACTATGACGAACAAATTAGTAGAGCGTGTAAGCCAGTAGACCGCACGTTAAAGTAGTACCAAAGAGTGTCTCACTATCAAGTCTATTTATTTCGTTATTACTGTGTTTTTAATTAAATATAAATTCCGCAATGGAATCACAAACCGTCCACATCTCCTACATGAACTTCACTCTGAATATCTTCAGGAATTGGTGATGGTGGGTTCTTGATGGCCTCTTCCAAAGATATCACGGGTGGCTTTATATCTTCGTAAACTACGTTAACCAATTTGGATGCAGCTGAGGCTATGTTTTGTGATTCTTAAAAGTAAAAATAAAAGAAATTTAGATAAAATTTTGCCTTTATGCCTTTCAACCAGGCAAATTACCCCAATCTGGTTAATGTCTTCATATTTTACCAGCTATAACCAAAGCAAGTGGCTGTCCTGCATAGAGGGTCCTCCCAGTGCAGAATAATTGTTCTGGGGATCCCATCCTCGGATAGATATTATTCTCTCCTGGAATGTCTTTGTCTGTTAGAATCTTTACAACTCCTGACATTTTCTGAATTTGGAATACAAATCATTTAAAGGGCTATTTAAAAACTACAAATTCATCTAACAATGTTTATTGAACGCTACTGCATAGTCAATTCAAATTAGACTCCAAGCTTACCTCTGCTTCTGTAAATTCTATGCTCTTCACAACGGCATTAGCAACAGTACTTAACACAAAAGCACCATACAGAGTATGAGGAGGTCTCGGAATATCCATTATATATTCTGCCTCTCCTGAACACTTAAAATGTTTAATTAAATCATATTATACTATTTAAATTTCTAAAGTGCTGGAACAAGAGAAGAACCTTGTTGAAGACGCAAGTTATTATATGTAATAAATTAAGGTTAATCTTGAAAATTACGGGAACTAAATTACGAAGAAATTTCAAAATCGTTAGGAAATAATTAAACGATGATTGATTTCATGAACGAACTCACGGTCTCACAAAAATTTTAGCTATGATGTTATTTTGACCGTAGTTAATATTTCAATTATAAATTTATTTCAGGGGAGGATCAGTACAATTGGACTTGCAAGAACTGTGGGGAGGGGATTAGGTCAAGATGGCGAACATTTGAATACTGTATAGGGAGAAATATCAAAACAAACATTGAATATCCGCCATCTTTTGAGGGCATCGAGACCCATGGCTGCCATGGCTCTGAACTTATCCCATTGTTATAGAATACATCCAAACACGCAACAACTCGTTACAATCGTTATACAATAACAAGTCGGGCAAAAACGGCGCACTTCGATGAGTAGCAGTATAGGATTGCCTTCCTCTTGCCCTCAAAAAATGGCAGCTGTACCCATCATTCAATGCGAAGATATTTTCCCCTATTTCGAGGAATTTTAGAGGAAGAGAAAGGAAAGGATGCCCATAATCTAATCATGCTGATAGGAAGGGGAGGAATTTGAGGCGGAAATATTCCAAGAAATGCAATAAATTGCATATAGAAGCTGTACAAAATAATCGAAACATCCCGTGTTAGCCCTATCTGATGGAAATGATTCGCACTCTTCCCCCCCCGAAATAGTGTGCGAAGATAACTTTTGTTGTTTTAGTTCTGAAGCGTGTACTCGCCTGTTAGTGTATCTATTGCTGTTCATGTAGCTGTTGCACAAACCTTCAATTTATTAGGTGCATTGAAAGGTACGGTATCGAAAGTCATTTGGAATACAAATCATTTAAATGACTATTTACACCATTAAAAGTAAAACATCTTGTGCTGAACACCATAGTGGATGGACGTGTAAGCTGAATGACAGAAAGAGGCGGGCATTAAAGATACTCATGATATCTAAGAAAGTGACTGCACTTTCATAATCCTATTTTTACCGAAATAGCGTGGAAGGGGAATTCATAAACAAAAGATTCACCTCCGAGGTGCATCCACCGCCAGCACTGTGATGAGTCATTAAAAGCTCCATGCTCTAGATCAGTGCTTCTCAAACTGTGGTACGCGTACCACTGGTGGTACTTCAAGCGATGCCAAGTGGTACTCGTGTGGTACTTTTTCTTCAAAACAACACAGACGTACATTAAAGAATCATTGACAGTGGTATTTCAGTTCACCAGTCAATTCACATGTTTGGTTAGGTTAGGTTAGGTTAGGTTAGGTTAGGTTAGGAGTGGTACATGTTTAATAAAGTTCTCTTTTACCAATTGAGAATACTTGAGAACCGCTACTCTAGATCGCCATTTCACAACCTTTTTTATACTGCGACCAACAAATATGTTTTAAGCTGCGAAATGTCCTTCACACTGTTTCCTATTATCCGAAGTATTTATGGAGAACGCTTCTTAAAGAAGGTTATGGATCGGGCTAGCTAATTCCGTGGGTGGAGCATGGTGTAGGTTCTGTCATAATTTGAGAAGTCATATCGTGGTTTCTGCAGGCCCAAAGACCGTACCCCTTTGAAAGCAGAATAACTAGAGAGTACGATGAAAAAAAATTTGAGCAAGCAGATCCAATCCATGACGCAGAGATTCTTTCTACTAGGATAACCATGTCTCTATCCATGCCGCCCAATCTTAATTGAGGAACATGAAGACGAGCGTAGAAGTGATTACAACTACCCCGTCCCAGAGTCCTGTGCGCGGACTGGGATGGCAACAGCTTCTGGTGAGATGATTCCGGACTGTGTTCACCTTCGGGCAGCTTTCTGTTTATCAGCAGATAAAAGATAGGATGAGAGAAATAAGGTTAGAGTTCTACTATTCCTTAAGCCACTATTTCGATGGTGGCGATTTTGAGAGCCATTTTGAAAAAATGCCCAGTTTTGGTTGCACAGTGATTCTGGTAGGGGATAAAGGGGTGATGAAAAGAGAAAGGAAAACGGGGCAACTTTTAAAAATCGCTGCCAAAATGCTGGCAGGAGGGATTGGTGAGGCACTTCAATCTTATCTCTCTTATCCTATCTTTTATCTCTTTTTTTTATCACAGAAGTTGTGTTTAGTGAAAGCCCATCAGGTTACGGCCTCCCCCTTCAAATAAACTATGTATTGAATAATACATTTTATTATACTGATTTAGACGAAAACACTCTAGGTTTTCTTAAGATATTTCACAGATGCTCAGTGTGTTCAATTTAGGCAATATGACAGACATCTAGGCGATAATCCATTTCATCGCATACATATCACGGCCCATCGGATCCACAGCAGCGGTAATACGTTGCAGATATCCAGTTGGTTACCAGAGAATGGAGGCACGAAGACGTCCTTGACGAACCCCACAAGAAGATGTCACATGGGGTTAAATCTGGGGACCGGATGGCTATCCCATTATCGCAACAGCATCTTTTCTTTTGCTTCCTATCCTGAATGCTATATTTACTACTACTACCTCCTGATGGCAAAGTACAGCATCTATGCGCGCGGGATTTTTTTTTTTAAAAAAAACTTCCTCTCTATTGCTTGTTGTGGATTTTTGAAATGTTTCACGGACATTTCAAACCACGTATTATCAAGGTTTTCCTTAATTTATGATGTTTCCATTATTTTGTCCAATTCCTCTATATGTGATGCTTAAATTAGGTACACCATGTATTCAGTAACGTCCAAATTTTGAAAGGAAATACTTAATCTGAAAATTATAGTTGTGTTTGCATTACTGCATTTTTAACAAAATTTATACTTTTGAAAGAAATGTGAAGTTAAAAAACTACTCCGATAAAAAAAGAAGGGAGGTTTGTCAAGCATTTTTAATGGATCGAATCTCACAGAGATAGGATGATTCATCATCGGGAAATTATGATCATTCCTCATATTGGTATCTCAAGGGTAATCTTTAAAGCTTTCATACAATGCAATTTACTTAATAGCCGGTAATATTTACCTGCACTTGGGCTTCTAATTTGGGTATAGGCTTATTTATTGGCCAGTCCGCTTTATTTGTATCATACGTCTGAGTCCCTGAAGATATTGGACGAACAATTGGACTAGCGCCACTTTTAAGCCTATCTGACAAAATATCTGGTAGAACTCCCAAGAGAAACTAAAGGCATGAATATTATTATGAATTACCATGTAATGTTCGAATTTAATCAGTTCTTATTCTTACTTTGTAATACAGATTGATTGCCAGTTGTTTTCTGTATTCAGGAGCTCCAACTGTTCTTTGGGGATCTGGCTTTATTTCTCCTTCTAAAGTAGACAGTAAACCTAACGAGCAACAACGCAATCTTGTGATCATTTTTTAGAAATGGTTCAAAAACTGTTATTATTACTAAAGAGAATATGCATGCATTATGTGTATGTAGTTTTTTTTTTAAACCTTTTAAAACATTTGGATCACTTAGTTGTTTTCCAAAAAGATATTCTTCAGTCATTTGAGCGTGTATCTAAATATATTAAATTATAGATGAATAAACATCGTTTGTTATGATTAATATTGTACATAATACTAATATACGTTGGTAATTCAATAAGTAACGCAATTATTGAGGGATAAATGACAAGTTACACGTAGCGATTTTCTTTGAGCATCCTTTTTTTCTGCCCTGGCCAGTTGTTTCGCATATATCACTGTTATAGTCAATTTAAATATTTTAGTTTTAAAGAATACATCATATGATTATCTTCACATTTCATTGTACATCTATAAGATAATTCTAATTCTTTTAAATAAGAATAGTAATAAACATCAAATAACAAATCAATCAGATTCTTAATATATAATGAGCAGATACCCTTCTGTAGGGTGGGTCTCTGTCTAAGTAATGTCTAAGAAGACTGGCTATAACAACAGAGAAAGAAAAGAAATCACTATTTATATGGAATAGTGGTTTCTTTTCTTCTTCTGTTATTATCCTAGTGTCCACAGCTTTAGCTGTTTTATATTTCTAGGAAATACAATTTTTAAAATGTAATAGCAGCCAAATAGTGACAGTTATTAAAGTTATTTTTGCAGAAGATTAATGTATGAGGTGAGGAATTTGTTTTGTGTTTTGCAGACCGATCTTTTCGGACTGAGCGTAATGACATTCTAACGTCCTGCGCGTTTGGTGCCGACCGAAGACGTCCATCGATGCCCGTCAATTCATCTGCAACATTGCTGGTTCGTGTAAATTTTTCATATAACTGTTTTACTGTATTCGGATTACTGATTGATCGCAACAGATTTACTCTTTTGATTGCAAAATTTCTCGAAATAAATCTGAGGAAAGCTAAAATTCGAAAGACAGACTACAATCCATTTAGACAATGCCATTATAATT
Organism: Rhysida immarginata; assembly: GCA_023313115.1. Classification (NCBI taxonomy): domain Eukaryota; kingdom Metazoa; phylum Arthropoda; class Chilopoda; order Scolopendromorpha; family Scolopendridae; genus Rhysida; species Rhysida immarginata. Next base: position 7,093,451 of record JAHWFO010031028.1, on the reverse strand, counting down.
TCCTATGGATGTACCCCATGGAGGGGATTAAATCCCAAAACTTTTCAGTAGATACGGCTTATCTACATGTCCTATTGTTAGAGAAAGCAAGTAATCTAGTCGACTAGGTAAGATTAACTTTCCCTAACAGGCAATCAAGAATTTTTTTTTTCAAGCCCCTTGAACTTATCAATTTCTGCAAATGGGGCGTGGAGAAATTCTAGAAAGAAAATTGTCAACAATTCTTTATAAAATAGTTATAATCACCTATTGAACGACCTTCGTATTTCAGTAACTGAAAAAAAAACAAACATACAAATTCGGCGCTGATCCCTCCATAGACAATTGACGGCTTACTCATAACTTCCCAGTTGTCTTTATTTGCTTCTATTAAAAATGCCCCGTTGACATAAGCTTGGGAACTCTATCAAAATGTTTCAAATGTTCATCATGTTCATTAGAAACGTTTACCTTATATGCAAATTTTTCGTACCTGACTGCGAGGCATTATTTTAAAGGAGTTAAAATAATGATTTGTTGTGAGATTCTTTAGCTGTAGGTGGAGAATTATCCATCCTTTCATGTCAAATCCTAGTAATTCCAAAGGAGATATCGTCGTCGTTCTTCCATCGTAATGACCTAGATCGGTTATCAATACACATTCCTTATAAAAAAGAATATAGTAGTTCAGAGGAATTTCAGTGATAGCAAACCATTCTTAGCATACTCCTAGATATTTGATTTTCGTGCATAGAATTATTATGCTAATTTACTTTAAGGATTGTTACTCTCATGTGCACGCGTTCATGCCATTTTGAAACAAACGTCAACTTAATTTAAATTCTGATTGAGAACGCTTAATTAAATTCGAATTACATATATCAAATACAGAGCGGTTTTGTTACCTAAAGTAATTTTTGCCTGCACTGACTCCAGAAGACTGAAAATATCAGAGGGGAAATCAGGATGTTGTTTTTTTATCATCAGATTCCCTGCCCAACAACCAACCTTCAAAACAAAATTATTTATTTGAAGATTATTTTTAAATAAATTTTAAAACTTTATTGCACTCTTAAACACTTTAAAAATCGGAATCTTTTAATAAGCCTGAATCATACGTTTATTCCAAGTTATTTCAGTTTCCTTACATTTCTCACGGGTGTTGTAGCGACTTTTTTGATGTGTTCGGCAATTAACCCGCAATAATTAAATCCTGTCAAGTTCTTCTCCATTCGAAGAAGAATATCAACAAAATCATTCAGGGACGCATTGGCTCCCAAAGTACAACCAGTGTCAGACATCTGAATGGAAAGAAGTGAAAAAACAGGGTAAATATCTCTTATTATTTAAACATTCCTTCCTTTATAATTTAACTTACATCGCATTGATAGAGCTCTTGAACACCTTTAATGTCTATGTAAATATCAAAAGGGCCATCATCTTTGTATATACCTGCAAAAATAAAGGGAAAACCTTTGCATTGAAATATATAATATTTTATCATGAAAAAAAAGTTTGGTTTAGAACAGAAAAGTAAAATCTCGGCTTTCTTGATCTTGATGTACGACTCCGTTTTACTTTGTGTAATTAATCAGATTTTGTTATTAATAAAATAAAATCAGCAAAACTTAAAGACCCTCTTCACCCTACGCATTTCATTTCGGCTTGGTTGAAAACCTGAAGACAATTATACAACTTCAAATTTGTATCTTACAAACATATAAAGGACAGTCGAATTGAAAATTTACAATTACCTTAAAAATAATCTCCAAAATTGCATTAAATAAGACAGTCAATAAGATAGCAATTAACCAGTTAATTTTACTTTAACCTGCTCTATATAAAGTTGTTTGCTGTATCATGTAGAGATAAAGAAGCTTCAGCTGTCCGCTAAATCCGAAAACCATCTGTTAAACTGATAGTTTATTTTACGAGGGAATAAAATTTACAGAAAATTGTAATTTTTAAAAATTAGTTAAGGCATCATTATCCAACGATAAAAAGGTCTTAGCATCAAAACGTTACGAGCAGTAGCGGCTCGTGACTTTAATAAATACAAAAATACAAAACTTCAGGTTCTTAGGCCTTTTCGTACAAAAGTTATAGCTTGATTTGTATTTGGAGCCTCGCGGCCCTTGCCGAGGCCTTAGAGGACTATATCAATTTTAGTGTGTAATAGCTAAAATTTTAATCAACACATTATAAATAAAAAACATTTCAGGTTTCTGTATTTCTGGTTTTAAATTTATAGCTTGATTTGAGATGGAGGCCGCAAGGTCCCTGGCAAGAGACTTATATAATTTTTAATATAGATTAGCTAAATTTTTAAATATGATTAAACAAAATTTCAGGACCGTAAGCCTTTCCGTTCAAATTTTATAGCTTTAATTGAATTTGGGGCCTCGGAACCTCTGGCGGGCCCCTAGAGGCTTATATCACTTTCTTGTATATTGTTTTTATTTTTTTAGAACCGCACTACAAATTTACGAAATTTCAGGATTTTTGCCCTCTTTGTTCAAAAGATAAAAAAGGAACCATGAAATTCATACAAGTGGCCCCTGAGGGGCCCCGGGCTACCCTAGAGGATTCACTATATTTTTCGCACCGTCCTCTGTATAGGGCCTACGTGTGTAGAAAATTTCAAGCCTCTAGGTCAATCCTTTCAAAAGTTATGGCGTGTGACATACATGTTACATACATCTGTACCGTCGTTAATAGGGTTTTAGATGATGCTAAAACCCTAAAAAGGAAACAATAGAATATAAAAATAGGAAAAAAGCAATTATTTATTTATACGATAGAATTTAACAATCATACGTAGAAGAAAATAATGTTAATTAAATTTATTTGCACATTACAGATTACCAGACATTGTGTTGCCGACTGTCAATCGAACTTTCTGATCGTCATTGTCTCTTAGTGTTTGATATAATTCATCTAGTGTCATCGGTCGAAACCATTCAGACTCTTCGACTTTTAAATGGATTAATTGATCGATTCTTGGTGCTCGTATAGGACAGTGAGCGCATCGTGGGATATATGGCCCTTTCTATGTGATAAATTTATAGATTATGTAACGTATAGAAACCTTGTACAATTCCAATTATGTGTAAATTGTTAATATAAAGAATTAGTAAATCTTATTTAAAATCTTACTAGTTTTAAGATGGGCATTTGAAAAAAAGGTTTAAATTTAAAGGAATGCATAAATCAGACCTATTGGAAATTTTTTCGTAAGTTAAAGCTCACTAAAATAACATAACTTCACATTGGGCTAAGTCACTGTCTCCAACTGAAGCTGAAACTGATATCAGCTCTCGTTAAATATCAAATTATGGGTCAACTGGAATGGACAAAAAAATCTTAGAGATGTCTATTTCGTCGTGAATGTTTGAAGATTAAATTAAAATGGCCATCTCACGCTAATAAGTTTTAAAGTAAGGTTTACCATTTTTTAGATAATTAAAATCATACGTTTAAAAAGCATTAAAAGTATAATGCATTGCATAGGTTGTAAAATTCTTCTTACATTGTCAATTTGCCTTCCTTTATTAACTTTTGAGAATGATTTCATAGCATCTAAAATCGGTCTATAACCTAATGATATATATAAAAAGCATAGAAACATGTATTAGGCAAGTTCTATCCTTTAAGCATGAAAATATGAATGCCAAATGCAATTAAACTTACCATTCCCGATGTAAAGATAAAATGAGCAGGAGATAGAAGGAGACTCATTGTGGTAAAGATAGAATGAGTACGGTAACCCTAAACTAAAGTCAACCCAGCCCATTCAAGTTATGTTATGTTATAACATCAACCCTCCAGTGATATCTAGTTTATTTGAGAAAATATTTCACACATTCGGACTAATAATTTCGGGTTTGTTTATTTGGACAACATTTCAACTTTAAGTGTTGCCATTTAACAGTATCAACCTTACATTTTTGCTGCGTCCAAACTAAGAAAAAATACTCCTTCCGACAATAGTTTTAGTAAGTTTTAGAAACTAAACAACCGCTTCCTTTTTTAGGATTCAGTAAAAAAATGTTTATACTTGTAAAGTGCATAATTTTATGACCATTTTTTAGCTGAATCAGGAAGTTTTCCTTTTCATATTTAATCCTGTGTCAAGAAGAGCACTTTTTTTTATACATAAGGGTGGTTGATGTCATTTAATTAGTAGATATGTTTTGACTTATCAGTGTTTGAAATTTAAAACGAGAAACAAGATGATGCAGTTTGTTATGCTGAAATTTTCTTTTATCATCAGTCTTAAAGATTACTTAATTTTACCAATTTTATTTCCTTTACTGATAAAAGAGATGCAAGTGACTTCTAACTAGCTTCTCTAGTATACGTATAGAGTGGTCCATTCAACTGCTCAAATATTATTATTATTATTACTACTAGCAGAGGTACCCGGCGTTGCCCGGGATAATTACACTTGCAGGTAAACAAAACAATCTCAAAAAATTAAATTATAACTCCCAATTGGTTAAATAATAACTCAATCAATACAACACAGAGCAAAGGGACTAAATCAAAAGATCAAAGAAATGAAAGTAAAAGATCAAATCAGGAATTAAATAAAGAAATGATTAACAAATGATTAACAAAAGAAATGATGATCAATCTGAAAACAGTTAACAAATTAATTAGAAATTTTAATTGGTCGCAAATTAATAATTTAGAGGATTGTAATGAGATATATTCTACAGGGTGATTACAAAAGAACTTCACACTTTTAAAAATTAATTACATCAAAGCTATTCAGAATATAGACACACCACATACGGATTCTTAAAGAAAAACTCTTGAAGTTTATTGTAACACAGTTAAAGATGTTCAATATACCCC
>JAHWFO010031028.1:7035414-7088512 GCA_023313115.1 Rhysida immarginata | reverse complement strand
TTCGTCCCAAACCCGCATTAACAAGTCTCCATCAATCCCACGTATCGCTACCGTAATGAGTTCTTTCAGCTCGTCTGGGTCACGGGGAAGGGGTAGGGTGAAGACCTTGTCCTTACATACCCCCATAAAAAGAAATCACAGCGGTGGATTGGTCGAGCAAACAATAACCTGGAACTTGCAAAGTGGCCACCGCGGAGCCCCGACCTCACACCGTGATTTTCTTTTTATGGGTGTGTGTAAAGGACAAGGTCTTCACCCTACCCCTTCCCCGTGACCTAGACGAGCTGAAAGAACGCATTACGGTAGCGATACGTGGGATTGATGGAGACATGTTAATGCGGGTTTGGGACGAATTCGACTACCGCATTGATGTATGCCGTGTCACGACAGGGGGGGCATATTGAACATCTTTAACTGTGTCACAATAAACTTCAAGAGGTTTTCTTTAAGAATCCGTATGTGGCTTGTCTATATTCTGAATAGCTTTGATGTAATAAATTTTTAAAAGTGTGAAGTTCTTTTGTAATCACCCTGTATTTTCGAAAATAGTTTTAGGACGATTTATGAAAAAGCTAAAATTAAAATTAAAATAAAATGTGAAAATAAAAAATCGTGGATATCCGTGGAAGCCCTTGATCTTATTAAATTGAAAAATAAATTGTGGAAATATTGTAAAAAAAATAATTTTAAGAAGGAATTGTTGTTGGAATATAGAAGTTTAAACAACACAGTGAATGCAAAATTGAAAGTTTAAAACGAAAATATTTCACTGAACTTAAAAAATTCAAAAGAAATTTGGAGGTCCATTAATGAATGATTTAGTGGGGAATACGAAAAAAGAAGATAATAAAAGCGATGGTTTTATTGAGAAAAATCTGGATTTATTTAATGAAAATTTTAAGAAACAAGTGGAAAAAATTAGAGAGTCAGTGATGAACACTGGTCAATATAAAATTGTAATTTCAGGAAGATCCATCTCAATAGTAAGGGAGAATTTTGAGGAAGAAGATTGCCCAAAAAAACAAGGGAGCTGGCATTGATGGAATTAGACCCATTGACATTAAAAATAATATTGTGATCCTGTCAAAGCCGTTAAAACAGTTTTATAACAGTATTTTAAATAGTAACAAAATCCTTAAGGCTATGAAGAGAATTAAGATTAGACCAATTTTTAAGAAAAGTAGTAGAGAAGATTTAAACAACTATAGACCAATTGCAATTTCATTCTTTTTGATGAAAATCTTTGAACAATGGTTAAAAGAGAAATTAGAGAAATTTTTTGATAAATTTAAAAATTTTTGTAAAAATTTATATGGATATAGAAAGGGTATAATACACTCAAACACTACTTCTTGATTTACATGATGAATTAAGTTATGCCTTTAATAAATATTTTCAACGTTAATTTTCTTAGACTTTAACAAGGCTTATGACATTGTTGACCATAAAATCCTCTTAAAGAAATTACGTAATTACGATATTAGGGGAAGAATGCTAAATATCTTACAAGAATATCTCAATGAAAGAGAATACGTGGTATATTTAAGGACAAAAAATCGATATTAATAGAAGTTGATTGTGGTATTCCGCAAAGTTCAATCCTAAGTCCTTTTTTATTTAATGTTTTTATGAACGACCTGCCTAATTGCGTTGAAGATGATATTGCAATTCAGTTTTCATATATGTAGATATTGCAATCTTAACAAGACACACAAATGAACATCTGGCCTTGAGTATGACTCAGAATAATTTAATGTTTGTGGTTGAGTGGATAAGAACTAATATGCTTAGACTAAATGTACAAAAAGGCTGTTGAATCTCATTACTAATTTAATGAGATTCAACATCACGCATAAAAAATACACTAATTTTTTTGGTCAAAATATTTTAATTCATAGATCAAATTGTGACAGACGTGTATGTAGTATGTCAAAATTAATGATGTGGAAAATTTTCAATATTTGGGGATTGTTTTTGATGTTAATTTAAATTGGCATGCTCACATTTTTTCTGTTAAATCAATTTTACGGAAAATTATTTTTTTAATGCACTTTATTTGTCTTTACTGTCCGATCTTTATTAGAAAGATGGTGTATATTGCTTTTTTTGAGTCGCGAATTCGATATGGTTTACTTATTTATAAATATGGAGTTGATTATAAAGACATCATTAAAACGCAGAACAGAATAATTAAGCAGATATCTTGTAATACAGGAAAAAACAGTTGAAGAACAGTATAAAAATTTACGGATTTTTAAGATTGAGGATTTAAGTGAATATATGGTTCTTATCCAGAATATGTTTGGTAGCAAATTTTTTAATTAAAAAGAAAGAGGGATATTATATTCGGAAAGGAACAATGTTCTGTTCCCCATGTTTTTAACAATTATGGATATAGAAAGAGATCATTTTATATTCCACAAGTGTTTAATAAATTGCCCAGATGGATTTTAGTACTCACTACTTTTACAAGTTTTTTATTGTGGAAGGGATGTATCAATGTGAAACAATAATTGTTTTTTGTAAGTGTTTTTAAAGTTGTTTTTTGAGATTGATTGTTGATCATTTGTTTGTTTCTTTGTTTATTTTTTGTTTTTGTTGATTTGTTTGTATATTTTCTGTATTATCTGCTTACATTATGGTTTTATTCTGTTTTAGTCATGTTTTGACCTTTTTGTCCCTATTATCTCAAACGAGCCTTTTAACAGGCTTTAAATGGGACAAATATGACTGTTTGATGTACTTTGTACTCTGTTATTTTTGTAAATTAATTTTGTACTCATTTTTAAAATTGCGAAGAATTCTAATATTTTAATTAATAAAGATATTTAAGATAAGATAATGGAATCCAATACGTCCATCCAGGACCTGCATGGCAAGAGGCCTACGAGTTGGGTCTCTGGATGGACCTGGATTGACGACTACTGTATGATGGTCGCAGCAGCCGAGGGGGGGGGGGGGGGGGAAAACGCGTGTTTCACTGATGGTCGCCCATCCAGTGACTAGCCGTGCCTGGTGTTGCTTAACTTCACAGAATAACAGAGCAAAATTTTTTATTGTTGAAGCAAGGGAAACCATGGCTGTGATTATAAAAATTGAATGGTTATTAAACACGTGAAAAATGACAAATTGTTGATAGTCATCGCAAGAATGATTTACTTTACAACTCGACTCTAAGATACATTAAGAAATTATAAGACCACTGAGCTGACATTGGGAATTAGTGTGAAAAGGGGTTTATTTTGATCAAAATGTTTTTTACAATAAACAAAATAATGTTTGTTCCATGATATGAACGAAATCATTGTTGATTTTTATCTGATTTTTATACAAAAATAAAAAAAAATTGGTTGTAATGTTTTTTACACTGTTAAGTATTTATAAGACCACATGAATCATCCAGAGTTTGAAATTGAGAAAGAATTAAATTGGGGCTCCTTTATTTACAATGACATATATTCGTGGCACCTTATTAAATTTTCAAGTGTCTCTTTGGAAATTGCATCCCATGCAATCCATTATTGCTCTTCGGAGTTCATTTGCATTTTCCTATTGCTTATTCCAGCCTAAACCTTCATAAGGACACCCCATAGGTTCTCCATAGGATTAAGATCGGGGCTACGAGAGGGCCAATCCAAAACATTGATCTTTTCTGTTGCAAACCATGTTTCGTGGTGGATTTTGATACATGGCATGCAACATTGTCCTGTTGAAATACCCAATCAAGATATCTAATATGTGAATCAAAAGGTATCAAACCATTGTAAAACATATCTTGATATAATACTGAATTTATTCGGTTATTGACAATAACCAAATCTGCTTTCCCCGAAGTTGTTGACTGTATCTGTCTCTGGGTTCCCTTCTCAAATCATGTCAATAACACTTGTAGCCATCTGGACCGTCCAAATCGAATTTCTTTTCGTCTGAAAATACAACTGATGAAATTTTTGGCCCAGTTCAATGTTGCCTCCTTATGCGTTAACAAGAGTTTTGGAACAGTCTTCATTTTAAGATGTTTCACATGAGGATTTTTTTTTCAGTCCTTTCCACACAGTCACTCGCAATTCTCCTTAAGTCTAGAAGAGAGGGCAGGTTTTCTTCCTGTTCTCTTCTTGGTGCCATATTCATCTTGCTTAACAATAACATTGTGTACTGCAGTCTTGGATATTCCTATTGCCATAGCTGTCTCTCTCATTTTCCACTGCCATGCAAAAAATAGATTTTTCGAATTTCTTTCTCTGCTAGTTCTTTCCCTTGAGGCATTGTACTTAATCACTTCTATACCAGAAAGAAGAACTTTATATTAGTTTACACTTATTTGAATATGCAAATTTTGAAATCGAACGATGATAGAAGCATCTATTCGAAGGTAAAGGGGACGGGGGGGGTCATAAATACTTAACAGTGTAAAAAGCATTACAACTAATTTTTATTTTTGTATATAAATCAGACAAAAATCAACGATGATTTCTTTCATATCATGGATCAAACATTATTTTGTTTTCATATAATATATAAACAGCCAAAACTCTGGACATTAGGTTAACAAAAAAGGAAAGAAGCCACTATTCCACATAAATGAATCACTTTAGTACAAAAAAACATTCATGTGGAATAGTGTCAATAAATTAATTAATTTATTGTTAACTAGCTGATATACCCGGCGTTGCTCGGGCTGATTTTTGATGACATTTTGCAATATCTGAATGTGAATATACAGAAAAAAAGAACACATGAAAAAAGCTTGCGAACTAAAGCCAGGGATGAAGAAACGTCAGACCAGAGTATGGTTTCATTTTCTATTTCCTTCTACTTTCGAAACTACATACATTATTCTTCACCGTTTTTCTCCGGCACTGCGTCAAACTTATTCAGCAATACACAACATTCCAACATGAGGGAAGTCGAGTAGAACTGCTAAAGGGCCGTAGTTGGAGAGGCCATCCATTGGGAGCATTTTCGTTTCTTGAATATGAATTTTTATTATATTAATACTAAGCTTTTTTTCATGTGTTCATTTTTTTCTGTATATTCACATTCAGATATTGCAAAATATCATCAAAAAACAGCCTGAGCAACGCCGGGTAGCGTATATCAGCTAGCTCGTATGTTATTATTTAGTACGAGTATCCGCCATGCGTTGCAATGCCGCTCAAAAAAGACAGTGTTTGTGTTTTAATTCTGTTTATTGAAGTGCTTTTGGATACACAATATTTTTGTTTTTGCCATCTGGTGCGTACACAAATAAATCAGAAGGTTTTCCGATGCGTGAGCAGGCCACGTACAACTGTCCATGAGAGAAGCATGGATTTTTCAAATTTAGTCCACACACTTGCAGCGATTGTCCCTGTGCTTTGTTTATGGTCATTGCAAATGCGGTTTATATATTTATTTTAATAACCTGAAATGTTTTACTCTAAAGAGTTTCATGCAATATGGTGCTATCAGTTTGTAATGGCAGTATTAAAATTAGAACTAAAAATATTAATTTGTATTAAAATGATTGTAAAAAAGATTCTTCATGTCATAAATCTATCCCTGACTTTACTTTGATACATTAGATTCTATTCATTACTTTGTTTCAATTCATTACTTTGATACATAAGATTCTATTCACATAATAACAAATTTCCAAAACGAAAAAAGAATTAATTGCGAATTTTCGATTATATGTAGGAAATCATTTCGTCACATTCATTTCGACCCAGTATCATTTTGACACAGTAAATATGATACATTCAGTACATTTAGTAAAGTCATTCGTTTCGCCCCAGATTCGATTTCTGATTCAGTGGTCTGGATAGATTCAGCTCATAGAATCCAGCCAAGCAGAGTTTTTCCGCTGGTCCCCAAAAAGAAGACTGTCTCGCTTTGAATATGACGTCATCTGTTGGCGAAAAATGTTTTAAAGGCAATGGGCGAATTTTTCGTTTCCGTTAAGTATTGACCAAAAACATTGCAGACAGTTTCCAGAAACCCTAATACGAAAGTAACCATTATCCTCAGTGGCCTTCCTCTTGCGTTGAAAAGCAAACATAAATCAAAAAGACGTAACTGAAATGGAAGAACGTATCTGAAAGATGTTCGACACGAATTGAAAGTGAAACCATGTTCAAAGACTTGCGAATTAGAAAAAAAAAGAAAAAGCATAGTTCACGAATAAAAAAATAACTATCACCCCATGGCCTGCGTATGAAAGAACTAAAAAAATAGTTTTCCGCATGTTTAGATATGTGTTTTGCATCTCCAACACTCACTTCCGGCCATGTCGGCATTTGAAGGCGAGGCTTCCCAATTTGCTTCAAGGATGGCGGCAGGAGTCAGGGACTATCATGAGCACTGACACCAGAAATTAGAATTTTGTCGAAAAAAAAAACGAAAATTTTTTTTTGAGAAATCTCAGGTAAACACAGACCTTCCTTTTGCTTTGAAGACCTAGTGTGCAAAGTTTCAACGCAATTGGATGAATGGTATATGAAAGCATACGATACAAACAAACAAACAAACATTCATTTTTATATATAAAGATTAACCTTCCTTCCTTGTTAATTTATTAACCTTCCTTTCTTGTTAATTATTTTGTTTATTTGTAAAAAACATTTTGATCAAATAAATCCTTTTTCACACTAATTCTCGATGTCAGCTCCAGTGTTCTTATAATTTCTTAACAAACCGTAGGTTAACGATTATATCAGTCGTTGCTGGTATTTTTTTGTTTTGGTTTTCAACGACATTAAAATTATTTAAGGGAGATTAGATTAGACGAAAAAAGAAGGTGGGTTCTTACTAAATACGTACATTGATGAGAAAGCCATCATAAAAAATCGAAATCATAAAAAAATCGAATATTTAAAAATGCGAAATCTCTAAACTTTTATATGCAACTTAGCATTGAAAGAAAATGCTTTGTGGTGAGGAATTACACGTAGAGTGACCAAAATGGGATGGATCAAGGTCTGTGTATACAAGGTCTCGCCGAAAGTTTTCTAAAACTCGTCCCAGTCTGCACATGACATCACTGCAACCGAGAGAATCATTCACTAGGATGTCTAAAGGGTATTTAATATATCCATCAGATGAATTACTCATTCCATTAAAGAAATGCAATGTTATATTTGAAAATTTTCATGACAAGGGGATTAAGAAAGATGAAAATATTATTTCTATTTTTAGTAATCTTGCTTATACTTCATTGTCAAGTAAGGAACAATTCCTATTGAAGTTGTTAAAAATATATTCGATTTAGAACCTGTATTAGAATGAGAGAGTTAAATAAAGAGTTGTCGGATGTGAATAGAAAGAAAAAGAAAAAAAATTAAAGTTACTAATTGAAATATTTAAAGTTTTCATTATTCATTTTTTCTTTTTTTTTATGTATTTAAAAAAAAAGAACATATTTAATTTTAAATTTGTACCATTTTATTTATATTAAGCATAAATTTGAAATTCGAAACTTGGTTTATTTTTCCTTCTCTAATAAATAATTAGCTCTTAACAAAACTGATAGTACTAACACGCACGCACGCACGCAAACTTCTACTATTTACGCCCGGTGGCAATGACGTCAGACCATGTGACTGGGACCTGCGCATGGCGACAGACCTTGGGATGGATAACTTAATTCAAATAAATTAAGTTTAGAAGGCCTTTGGTTTGTTATACGAATCATACGTTAAGCCCATTATCCTATACTTGTAGTATTAATGACCTATGCAATAAATGTCTCACAAAATTTGGACGCCTGTTGATTGAAAAAGTATATTATCATTCAATGAGTCATCAGTTACGTTCTTCCTTATGAGGTTCCAGTTTTAATCTGGACAACCCTCAAGGACTCCTACATAGCAGAGAATTTTGTCAAACGATGCCATTTTACAAGATGATAATGCGTACATAGATATTGTAAACGCAAGAAATTGGTTAGAAGAGCACCAAGATGACTTTTAAATCTTCCCTGTTAGCTTAGTCACCTAACTTTAATATCACTGAATCTCGTGGGATGAGAAAGAGACTTCTTCCTTCGACATCTCTGCAGCATTTGTCAGATGTTATGATTGATGTACAGGGTGTAAATTTTAAGTTGACAAAGCAGAATAACTCGAAAAATAAGCTTCACACGAAAAAATGCGTATAATCCAAAGTTGATTATTTTCGAGGGGGCATCTGCTGGTGCTAAAATTAGCCCACCCCCCCCGGCCCCTGGGGGTGGGGCGGGGGGCAACTTTAAAATTTCAAATGGGAACCCCTATTTTTTATTGCAGATTCAGGTCCTACATAAAAAACTACGTACATTTTGTCTGAAACATTTTTTTTTATTTTTGGTAGATGGCGCTGTAATTCAAGAAAATCCATTTTCTCATTTTTGCGTGGAAATGGTTACGGAGAAATAAAAAATACTTATTTACTTCGTAAATTTTGCCGCAAAGTTATTATTTTATTATTTTTTGCCGCGGATTAGGATAATTTTGTTTTGTTTCGTGGTCATGAGGCCACACAACTTTATAATTATCAAACAAATCAACTGATTAGCTAACTAACTAACCGAACATCCTACGTACTAACGAGTGAACTCATTAACTAACAGAGTAAAAAAGTAAAAGACTGTGTAAAGATGAAGTTATTCCCGTTTAAGATTTGGTGGTCCTTAAAAGGACCGATTGTTTTCGTTTTATTTTTTCTTATTTGCAAATACTTGCAAGTAAATGAATTTCGGGGTGCTTGTATTTCCAGTGAGTCCCCTCGCCTCTCACTTTCGGCCTGCTTGTTGTCCTTAAATCCCTTGCATCTCGCCGTTTTATGAAATTAAATGTTCAAATTGATGACCTCCAACTTCGATGCATTTATTGACTCGTTTTGTAAATTCCTGAACACATCTTGATAACATGTCTGGTGTAATTGCAGCGCAAGCATCTCTTATTCTTTGAATCATGTTTTCGCGAGTGGTTGGCGTTTCCTTATAAACGATATCTTTGAGGTAACCCCATAAGAAAAAATCTGGCGATGTAAGGTCAGGCGATCTGGCTGGCCAATTCACAGGACCTTCCCTGCCGATCCAGCGACCATGGTAAAGTCGATGTAGTACTTCGCGCGCTACTAATGAATAATGCGCTGGACAACCATCATGTTGAAACCACATGTGTTGTCGAAGTTCAATACTCAGGTCTTCAAGTAGATCTGGTAGTTCATTTTCAAGTAGGTTACGATATTTGTTGCCATTCAAATTACCGTCTATAAAATATGGACCGATAAGTTTATCGCCAATTATCCCACACCAAACATTAATTGACCAAGGTCGCTGATGGTTGACTTCTCGAATCCAGTGTGGGTTCTGTTCACTCCAGTAATGCATGTTATGTCGATTAACTTCCCCGTGGTTTGTGAATGTTGACTCATCGGAGAAAAGAACTCGTGCAAAAAAATGTTGGTTTGTTTGCATCTGCTGAAGTGCCCAGTGACAAAACGTTAGACGGTTTTGGTGGTCATTGCCATGTAGTTCCTGATGCATAGATACATGATATGGATGAAATTTGTGGAGCTTCAGCATTTTCCAAACACTCATATGTGAAATTCCTGATTGCCTTGATATTTCTCTTGTGCTCGCATGTGGATTATGAGCCACAGCAGCTAGGACTGACACTTGATTGTTTTCTCCACAAACAGTAGCTGCACGGGTTCTTTTTTTCTGGTTCACACTACCTTCCGCAGTAAATTGTTTAATAACTCGAACAAAAGAAGACCGTGATCGCGTTTGGCCAGGAAAACGCTGAGCATAAAGCGCGACTGCATTATCAAAATTTCTCCCACTTTCTCCATAAATGTACACCATCTCAATTTTTTCTTCCACAGAAAGATAATTCATAATGTAAATTCAAAAGCAATACGGCGTTGTACACTCACAAAAACAGTTGAAAAATTACAATCTTTTCTTCTAAAGATCAGAATTTAAAATGTAAACATTCTGAAAAAAATGCCAATGTTTACGTTATTTGTTTGTTGACGAAATGTCTTCAAATTACATTGTAGTTAAAACAATGTAGGAATCGAAATGAATAATAAATTAGTTATTTCCACGCAAAAATGAGAAAATGGATTTTCTTGAATTACAGCGCCATCTACCAAAAATAAAAAAAATGTTTCAGACAAAATGTACGTAGTTTTTTATGTAGGACCTGAATCTGCAATAAAAAATAGGGGTTCCCATTTGAAATTTTAAAGTTGCCCCCCGCCCCACCCCCAGGGGCCGGGGGGGGTGGGCTAATTTTAGCACCAGCAGATGCCCCCTCGAAAATAATCAACTTTGGATTCTACGCATTTTTTCGTGTGAAGCTTATTTTTCGAGTTATTCTGCTTTGTCAACTTAAAATTTACACCCTGTATAGTATAAAATTCTACTAGAGATTATTCAAAAGTTGCATGAAACTATTCCCTGTAGAAGCTGTATTAAAGGAAAATATGCCCCTAATACCTTATTAAGAGAGATATACAATTAATTTTGCAGATGTTAATGTTATTTTGCCCAACTTCTGTATTCACAAATTGGTGTAGATGTATGTGTATGTAAATCAGTTTCAGGTTTTTTACTTACCGGTACATCTGCACAGATTTCCATCAAATAAATCTTCAACATCTTGAACTTCTGGAGTACTTTCATTTTCCAAAAGGCTAAAAAGATTTAATCAAATACATTTGTATTATTGGAATCATTAATTAAACTTGAAATCAACATGAAACATACTTTAAAACGTCTTCTACCTGTACATGGCCATGACCATTCCAGGGCTGCAGAAACCACACTGGGTACCGTTGTATTCGGCCAATCGTTCTTGAACTGCGTGATAACCATTTTTACGATCCCCTATGCCTTCTACTGTGGTAACATTTAATCCAGCACAGGCGTATAAGGGCAACAAACACTACAAATTTAAGCCACATTAGATTCTGCAGTAATACATCATTCCAATAAAGAGTATTTCAATAGCAACTGCCAACCACAAAAAAGTTTTTGTCTGCTATTGACGGGGGATATTCAGACGTTTCAGACAGAACAGTGACTTTACTGATTTTAAATACAGTATTAGAATGTCAAGCCTTGTCCAGCGCTTCAGGATTTTAAATTAAACGTCATGCATGAAACAAGACTATTACTCCAAAATAAAAAATTCTAATATAGCTTCATCTATCATGATAACCGTTCTCGGTAATATCTTCGTTTATATTTACAGAAGGTTCATTCCAATTTATTGGCGCAGAACTGATATGTAAAAAAAAAATTATGTATATTTTTCGTTGGCGATTCCATTACTGCACAGTGATGCATTGTCTAAGTCGTTCCACTGACTGTTGAGGTATTATTCTACGTGAAAATGAGTATTTATTCTACTGAAGGATTTATGGCCGAGAAGTAGGCGGCAAATAGCGCAACGATGTACAGCTATTGGAAGGCCTGTTTCTGCGAGGACAGTCCTTCGTAAAATCCGTGGAAATGAAAAATGGCTATCAGAATATCTTTTTAGAACTCCTAAGCATCCGAAATCATACCCCGCTCCAAAGCGTAACCGCAGCATTGTCCAAAGAATCAGAAATTAGATCTGCAAGAAAACTCTCCCAAGTATCATGCCACTGTCAAAAAGCATTGGCAAAAAGACAGTAAATAAGATAATTCCAAAGGATCTGCAAATTGATAAAGAAATTTAAGTCACGCGTCTATAAACTCCTCCCTCGACACATCCCAGAACGCAAAACAAACGAGAAGCTGTACAATTAATATTTACCAGTTGACCGATAGAATTTTGTCGTCACCCTAGATGAGTCCTAGGCTTACTTGAACCATTTTCTATAGTCCGAGTGATTCTATCGACTTTCATACATGGTACTTCTTGCCTGTACAGCACCGACATTAAAAAGGTATGTCTCCACCAAGATAAGGCATCCAGCCATACCACTAAAAGACTGCCAGCCACCACTTAGCTTGACAGATTTATAATCAAAAATAGTCTTCACCGTAGAAGTTTGCTACAACGGAAAGTTTATCAAATTTATCATGATCGACGATGGATCAAAGATATTTTGTAGCTAAGTGACAAAACTTTCTGTGCGACAATAAAGTGGAAGCAGTCCTCTAGAATTCAGGACATTTTAGATTAGATAATATTTTCCCTTAATAATAGCCATGTTGGTTATTTAATTTTTATTTATTTATTGTTACTTTCATTTTTATTTAATTTTATAAAAATGTTTACTTTTTCTTGTTTCCTTGACAGGCAAAATATAAACTTAACGTCAATAAAAAGTCACTAAAGTCACTGGCTATATTAAGGTTACTTTTTGGTTCTGCCTTGTAATTTTGAAATGCTTAATTAGAAAGTGGCCCTCAGCTGAAGTAATTTTCATTTCTGAGAGTTATGACCCTTGTTTGAGAAACGGTGATCTGGCAGATGTCATTATAATGTTATATACACTAACTCGCAGAGAAAATGCCACACCATGAAAAGTGATAGAACTTGACACAGAGACAGAGCAATAAGTTCTGAGAAAGTGATTTTTAATTTGAAAAATGTACCCAAGGGCTTCTCCCTTATATTTCATTGTAACTTTTCCTTCAATTTCGATGATCTACTTGACTGCAAGTCTCCTCCAAGAAACTATCTAAAATTCCCTGTTCTCTTCGCAGAATTTCGCCAATTGTGGATTGTGGGGACCTATATGTCGATCTATGCATTCAAACGTTCGTCAAGCTTTCCCAGGCCTTCTACGACGATTCACATTTCATTTTTCTACCCACACTCTCCAAATTCCAATAACGGTTGTTGATACGACCATGGATGAAGTAGAGATAGATCAAGACACCAACCAGCTACGATTACGTCCGTTAAACAGTTAAAAGTTTGCTGAAAACTTTCATCACAGTGTCTTCAAGGGTTTTCCGAGTATTCAAAGTCAATTCTGGCAAAAACAACAGCGAGAAAACGAATTTCTGTGGTTTTGGGGAAGTTGAAAAAATTAGTTTAACAGACTGCTTTTCCCCTTTCATCTCTCTTACTAATCACGTAATCAACTCGAAACTGCGATCATTGACAAAACTTGTCTATTTACGTATAGCGTTGCAGAAAATATTCATGGTATAGCATTTTCTCTGTGAGGCAGTATATGTGTTTACATACCGAGTTTACGGAGATGGATTTTTCTTCTTTAAAAATAGGATTGAACTTTCTGACTGTCACTACGCATGATCCGCAGGTTCCTTCTCTGCACATAAATTTGGTCCCAGTGAGGTGTAAGGTATCCCTGAGGTAGTCGCATAGTACAGTGTCTACCGGGAAGTCTTTGGGAACTACCTCAAAGAAGAATATTAGTTGTTATTAATTGTATTTCAATTGAATATTAGTTGCGGGAATAAAGTGTAAAGAATTTTTATTAGATATTTGAGTATATTTAAAGTTTTATTCCTGGGTAGTGAATATTCTTTCCTAATTGCTTAGGTCTCAAACCTAAATATATTTCTAAAAAAAGTTAACTTTGAAAATTTTTTCAGTGGAATTTTATACATGTAATACTAATAATGGGTCGGTATGTAACACCATTTTTGTTCCTGAGCGGTCAGTGTTATTTTCTAATTGATTTTGCATAGAAGGTATAATAAATTCAGGACAGACTGCATTTGTGGGCCGAACCGTGAAAGTTATTTACAATATAATTGTAAAACTCGAAAAATCTACCTTTAGTGGTTATTTTTTTTATAACTTCAAACTAATTTTGATCAATAGGTTGTTGCTTTCTGGACTATGTGAATAGAAAAACTCATATTCGCCCGTTTTCTTATTGGAAATAATGTAATCTTGAAACCAACCGTTCTGGTATATAAAAATTCAATAGAAGTTTTTTTAAAATTTGGTTTTTATATTAATTTAGAAATGTAGTCAATTGAAATGTAAGACTTCTTTGGCTTTCCGTTATTCATAGATTGTACACACACTGGAAAACGAACTAAAACCTTACATGTGTTTAACATTTTATTGGGCCCAATAACAGCATCTATGCGGGTTGTTAGAGTCAGTAAAGTGTTGAAGTCAATGGAAGACCAGGCGTTCACCTGACATTCCCTAGTTCCCCCAGGATCTGGCGCTAGAATAAATGACGGAAGTCATCTTCGTGCTCGCTAAACCACTGCTAAACCAACCATGCGCGATGAACAGTAGCATTATCGTCCATGAAGAAGCCGCCACATTGGAGGCTGGAGTTGGGCGGCAACACTGTTCAAATAGTCCGTAGAACGCACCTTACCTTCCATGAATATCAGGAGACCAGTTCTGTACTAGCAGAAACAGCTCCTTACCATGAATGAACTCCTTACCGTGTATCATCAGACCACATTATTTTTTACCAGTCTTCAACGTGCGTGCACAGTCACGACATTCAAGACACCATTGTAAACGAACTTTCCTGTTCTTTGCAGAAATCAGGGGTTTTGTATAGGCATGCAACTGCCGATTTGTATCCGCTTCAATTCCCGGCGCATGGTTTTGCCAAACAGCCTTTGGGCTAAATTCATTATCACAATTATTCCTTTTCTCCGTTCGAGTAGTTTTTAACGACGGCAGTCTCGCTTATGATTGACTGTCTTTGAGCCACAAGTACCCCTTTTAAACAAATACTGTGAATCGTTTTTCCAACGGTTGAATACTCTGGATATCGCACCTCTCGAAAAACTCGTCAGCTGCTTCCTTATTTCAATCGTGGCTTTAAAAAGATGAGCACCAACAATAAGTCCCTTTTCGAAGTCAGTTAGGTCCTCTTTTTTCCCAATGCTGATCAAGTTCTGTGATTAGACTCACCAAACTCCTTAAATAAACGAGAAATCACGCTTGAATCACATGACCTCAAACTATTTTGTAGAAAAAATGATTAAAACAAATTTACATGTTTCACAGATGTTTCTAATTCATTGGTCAGTGTGAATAAAGGGAAAAATCATAAAAGTAAACATGTGTAGAAGAATGCGAAAACAATTACTAGTTGAAGCTATTTCACTGTTGGATTTCACGAAGAGACTAAGGGAATTTCTCTTTATGGATGATGACTTATGATGGACGATGACCTACGATGCTCGTTTCTAATATCATTTTGTACAATCAAACTAAAAACGATTTTTAAACGAAAAAACAAAACAATAGAATATCATATTTACAAATAAATTTTGTATTTTAGGTACTTGTATTACTTCAATCTATTTTAAGTCCAACTGCATTTTAGATTTTCAATCAGCTTTGGTTTACGTTGTTATTTTTTTACATTTTATAATAAAAACAGAGTCTCTGATCTCAAATTTTTTCGTGGGATCATAAAACCGGGCAGGTCGAATAAGCAAAGAATGCCATATGATTTTCAGGAAAAAATAATTTTGATAAGGTCTAATGAGCAGAGAGACTGACAATTTATTAAAATAATATGTTATGTAAGTGAACAATTGACAGATAATGACCTATTGTTTTAGATGCATATAAGTGAAAGAAGAAATGTTGATTCATTCATTATAATTATTGAATATTAAACTAAAAGGAATTTCAAGATATTCTACCTTATTGTCACTTTTAAACAGTATAAGCCAATTCTGCTATTTTGGGTTCTCATAAATATTTCAACAAAAAAGCTATACAATTGAATTTTCTTAACCTTGACAAAAACTATGTAAATGTGACTGTAATAAGTTATTCTTGTTTGTAATATAAATAAATAATTTAGTGGGTTTATTGAAGCTAAAATGCAACAAAACAGAATTATTTGAGAGCTATAACAAAAGAATGCGCGGGAGTCTCACTTTAAGTGAAATAAATCTTAAATAAAAAGTGAAAACTTCAGTAAAAACTCAATAACAAGTAAGTAACCCAAGAGTATATAAGAAATATGGAATACTGTTTTATAATAAAATATATTATATTTGAACTTTTTCAGGCAAATACCGTGTATAAAATCAATCCCGTGGATTATGGCAAAACCATCTAAGGCACATGCCATAGAATCCCTGAAGACTTAATCCGGCAGTTTCATAAATTGTTTACGCCATTTCTATATGGTAATTACTCAATTGGGCAGATATCTCAGTTTTGTTGAACATTAGATTATAATGGAATAAGTTAGCGAATAATATATAATCTCAGTATTGATAATATTAATAAACATCGTTTCTTTCAAACTCTTCATAGGTTTTATTATTATCATTTAATCAAAGTAGATAGTTAAACACTTTAATGTTTATTTAAAACTGTGTCAAAGGATATTGGAAACAAATTACATAAGTTACTTAAAAATACGAGCCTGTATAGTTTTCTCCATTAATGGTGAGAGTGATGTCGGAAGACTCGTTCAAAGAGCTCGTTGTGGAATAAAACCAACTCAACATTATTAAAAACTTCTTTTCTCAGTTGCGTTCCAGATTTCTAATCATTCCTCTACTGTCCAAGCAGTTTCGAGTTGACATCTAATAACGTGCATTTTTTTCCTTTTATCTAAAGGCGTGACAAAAAATAGAGAAAAAAATCTTTTTCAATCACGTGATTTTTTTTAGGAGCTATTTTCGACCAATCTCCACTGCTCTCGGAATAATTACTCGCTGAAGTCTCCCAAATTTATTAAACGATTTAGAACGCAATACTTGCCATTTTTTTTGCAATTAAAAGGAATTCGGTGATTGCTCTACTTGAAACTCGCTAGTTTCATATATTCTGTCTCATTTGCATCTCTGTAAGCGTGCCAACTAATGGGAACAGCCAATTTTTCTATTGTAGGGGGAGGAGTCATAAAGTTTCAAATGACAATGCTTATTAATATTTCCTGTATTATTACCAAAGTTGGATACGGTTAGTTGAATATTACTGAAATAAAAAAAAAACACGACAAACAGCAGAATTTTAAATCGGAAATAACTTGACCACTAAAAAACAAACAAATAGTCCATTTAGCGTGTTATATCGTATTTGCCAAGCCTCCTCCATAAAATAGGACCCTTAAACATCTTCAACCGTTCCATCATCACTATCGAAAACGCAAAAATCGTTCACATACACTGAATGATCATTCGAAACCGGATATCCCTAAAAGTGTGTTGTTCCATTCTTCTGATCTACAGAGACCAACATGTTTTAACCTGGCTGATTCACAAAGGTAGCAAACCACAGTTGAACTACACCTCCTATTCAAAATATTAGAATACTCACAGAAGACAACATTCTGATGCACATGCTGGCCCAATAATAACTCGTTTCATTAAAATTAAAATTGTACAGTGAAGGTGATGTCTTGCTATTGGCGTGACAAAAACTAAGATTCAAAACTAGTTCATTTAAATAAAGTAAAAAAAATAAACTAACGATTCAGAAAATTAGAATACGTAATTTATTGGTTCAAAATATTAGAATGCGTGAATAAACTAACAAATAAACATTCATTAACGCCAACTGGCACCTGACTATTTCACGCTTCTAAATTGTTGGATTATTCTATTGCGCATATTTTGACCCATTGTCTTGCCTCGACCCATATTGTCGTTTAAATGACTGGCCGCACGTTGCATTTTGCATTTAAAGAGGGAAACGTTCAATATTTGGTAACATCCGCTCGTGCTTTGATCACAGCCTGTAATCTGTTTCTCATATTGCCAACAAGCCTCGCACAGTCCAACCTTTGTAAGAATTCCACACATGTCGCAAATAAATGATGAGATCAGCTTTATATCCTGGTGATGTGACTTGGAGATGCTTTCTCATACACTGAATGATCATAAATTCTCTATTGCAGTGATTCCCAAAGTGGGGGTCGCGGCCCCCTTGGGGGCCACGGCAGCCAACCATAGTTGAGTTTTCCGATGTGTTATTTTTAATAAGGGGCCGTGGAAAATTTTCTGGAGCATCAGGGGGGCCCCGGCTTAAAAAGTTTGGGAATCACTGCTCTATTGGATTGAGATCGGGAGAATTGTTTCGAGATTACAGCAATGCCGTTGTTGCTTTAGACGTGTGGCAGGACGCACCATGTGGCAGGAATATGAAGTCCTCACCAAATAGGTCTTCTGCAGAGTTGAGGATGTAATTCTCCGATACTTTCTTGATATACTTCGTAGGTTACACGGGTCTTCAAAACATATAACTGTCCTACTCCTTCAGCGGCCATAAACTCCCATACCATGACAGATGCTGCAAATTTGACAGAACGTTTAAGACACTCTGTGTTGAATGCTTCCGTTGTCGTTCTCCACACACGGGTCCCTTGGTCACCATGGCACACGCACAACACTGATTCATCGCTGAACAGTACATTATTCCATTCACCATCACTCCAGAGAAGATGCTCTCTGCATCACTTCACACGAGAGTTCCTTTGCTTTATCGCTGGAACTCTTGATGCAAACTTCAGTTGACCTGGATACGTGTATTCCATGCAAGCCCACAGTTGATGAATGTGCCGAACGCTTTTGAAACAGTTTTTCTTCATGATGTTCTTCAGGCACCTTTCATCTTGCACAGTTGTTGCTCGTTTTCTTCAGCAGTTGCGTCGAAGCAGTAACCACATTTGTGTTGCTGAATAGTTCTTGATACTTTTCATTGTGAAAATTTGGCTTATGGCGATATCCTTCTGCGTTTTACCGTTTTGATGTAGGGCTATGTGAGGGTTTTCGTTGTTGCTGAAATGTCGCTTTTAACCCATTGTAGTGAGACAAATAGCTTCTAAGTAGTGTTCAATGACAGAGATGTTATGCTTACATACTTTCAACTGACCAACTTAAATACGGAAGGCTCAACTATCCTTCCCAACCCGATATTCTAATATTTTGAACCAATAAATTACGTATTCTAATTTTCTGAATCGTTAGTTTATTTTTTTTACTTTATTTAAATGAACTAGTTTTGAATCTTACTTTTGTTACGCCAATAGCAAGACATCACCTTCACTGTACAATTTTAATTTTAATGAAACGAGTTATTACTGGGCCAGAATGTTGTCTTCTGTGAGTATTCTAATATTTTGAATAGGAGGTGTAGAACTCAAGTTTACATTCAACATATTATTCTACAATTATATTCTATAAATATATGTATATTTAAAATTAGTAAGTTTTAAATGGTTTATAGGTATTTTCTGTGTCAGCACGTTTAAAAGTAATTATATCCAATTTAATTTTTTTAAAAAAAGACTGCCACAACTCGATAACATCCAATCAAGTGTGAGTAATAAATTGGAACTATGACAACTCAATGTATATGTCTTGATTAGATCTCTGAATAAAATTATTTATTCATTTATATTTGAAAAAAATAACAGTTGAAGTAGTTAGTAAATTTTAGCGAATATGTTTTTTTAATAAGCTCAACCATTAACTCTCTGAACATGTAATAAAAATGCAAATTAAATGGAAAGACGAGAGGTAGAAACGGACACAGAAAGGCAGCAACCTTTCCCATTGTATCTTGGAATGTTCATGAGAACAATGAATGACTTGTGAAGGGTGACATAATACCATTCGAAATTCTGTAACTTATCAATGATTAATTGATGCGTTGAAGAAAAAGAAAAGTGACTATCAAATTGTTGTCCAATCATGAAATAAAAATCTCCCTAAGTGTATTCATCAATTAATTGCATGTTACACTCCTGAAGACAATCTGAATTTCTTACGAGGGGTTAAATTTCTTACAACAGTCCTTTTTAAATTGAGTATATCAAGTTGCGCCCTTATTCCTAAGATTGCATTTTCTGAATCCTTAATATCTGTTCTGTACAATAAAGTCGCTGAGTTTTCTCCAAAAGCATACAGGACCTCGGAAGTGCAGATTCTATTTGTGCTCTACTGCCCGTTAGCTTCTACCGTAGTGAACAAATTAATGTAGGAAATTTTCACACAATTTGATTTCTTGAGATTGGCAGTTCTGATTTACACCTGATATGTAACTCTAATTATGCTCAGCTTTTACTGCATTGTAATAAATTATATTTACTAAAATAATTACTCCATGTTTCAATAAAAATACCGAAAATTCCCTCTTGTTCACATTAATTTGCACACAACTGTAAAAGGGAATAGAGCACATCAGATTTAATATATGGATCATAATTTCTTCAAGATGTCAACATAAATTCATGACTAGAAAGCGTCATTTATTTATAATGATGAATTTCAATCAGAAATTCTTTAAAAATTTGAAATTTTTGAGTTACGCCCAAATGATACAAAAAAATTTTCACAATTGAAGAGCTAGATTTTTGGTTCTGGGGCTATCTAAAAGACTTGGTTTACCGTGCTCACAGAGACTTGGGTAAAATTTCATCTCTGTCAGATCTTAAGGACAGCATAGCATGCTATTTGCGTAACATTGCAAGTCGTTGAACATGATTTATGATAATGAGCGTTTTCAAGCCTTGTTTCTGGGTTCATCTTCAAAATTTTAATTTTCCATATTTACATAATTACTTTTTATTTAATTATTGTGGATTGTTTGTATTGTCGTCAAATTTCCTTCATTTTTTAGTAAATCCATTATATTTTCTTTCTAGTATTTTAAACATTGTTTATTGTAAAGTTGTTGAGGTATAAATATACAGTATATCCATGTTTATTAATTTTCATTTAACTGTTATTCTCTTTAAATTATATAATCATAGATTAAATATTTAATGTTAATCCATTGCAATCAAATCAACATCAAGACAGTGCTGAGTTACATTTACCCTCTTGGAACAAACACACCACCAGATATCAAGGAACTCAAATCATCGGCACTAACCTAAATGAAAAATCATACTTGGAGGCTGCTAATGTGAAGAAAAATTTTCGGAATAGAATTTTTATCTTTTGTCTGGATTTATCCACAGTTGAAAAAGACATCGATTTTATGAACGATTTTTTCATCTAATGTAATCGAATCTGTCTCGTAAAAAGTTGAAAACTAAATTTAACACTTACTGTTTTTTTTATGTTGAAGTAAAAGGAATTGATGTGGATAACTTGTTGGACCATAAAAAGTGGCCTCGAGGAATATTTACGGTCCACTTTGAAAAAAGTTAAGCCTTTTGTAGGAAAACTTCATGAAACGCAGATTTTTGATTTCAAGGAGGGGAATACAAGTAATATTGATTCTATTTAACATGGAGCTAAAACTATACTACCAAAATGTTACAGGCCTTCGCACAAAATATCATACATTTGTTGAGGCAATCTCTGAAATGAAGGACAGTATTTTTTTGAGTTCCGAAACTTGGTTGAACGACAGTATTACTAATGAAATGAGTTTTGGTGATAACTATCAATCATTTAGATGCGATAGAACTAACCGTACCAGAGGAGGTGGTGTTTTAAGTGCTATCCCTAAAAATATTTCAGCACAAAAAAAAAACAAACTTGACATCAGCTTTGACTGTTCAGGCATTGATATTATTGGCACTAATCTCCTCGTCTAATCTACTACAGTCTGGATATAAAAGGGTAGTAATTTTTAACATATACATTCCTCCCAATACTCGTTCTAATTCATTCAAACGATTTATGGATAATCTCGGTAATCTTGTTCATACCTATGTTCATTCCAAGATCATTATTGTAGGGTACTTTAACTGTGATATTAGAGACTCTAAGGATTGCAATGTGCAAAATTTCTATCAGAACAACAGGCAATCATACCTCATTCTATATATGGCTGAACACCAATTATTTCAAGGAAACAATATTTTAAATGATCACAACACTGGCCTATATAAATAACTGGAAGGCGCATCCGGCGAAAAACTTGACGCCACCATCCGCCATCTTAATAGGGGCAAGGAATCTCAACGTTTGTTTGATTAATTCTGATTTTTAATGCCAGAAACAGAGCATTGTAAAGGTAAACAAAGTAAACTTAACAATTGGTCAAAGTAACATGATAATTATTTAAAAATAACCTTTTAAATACTTTAAATCAAATCTTTAATGTGTGTAAGGTTTGATTAAGCAGTGTGCGTTTCATAAATATTATTTACTTTATACTCTGTCAAACCAAAAAGATAATATTTAATTATATTAGTAAAAAGTTTTAATTTTAATTTTCCCATCACGTTAATTGTATTGGAATAATCTCGAATAAAAATGTCACAAAAAAGTTTAAACTATTGCCCCGACCAATATGGCGTTCAGTGGCGTCACCCTTTTTACTGTGCCCGCGCCACGAGAAGGCGGTTACGTTTCCAAAATCTCTCACATGGCGCGCTAGGTGCTTTGGCCAATCCATTTTTCTATAGTAATGCATCAAAATAGGAAATGACGTTCAGAGCAACCTTCCTTCCTTCAGAATGTAACGTTTTCCCTTTTACCATTTTTGCACGAATTTCCATATACAAAAATAACTTTTTCCAAGCCCTGAGTAACTTTGCAGTATACTACTCCTACCCTTTAGCAAAATGGATTGGCCAAGGCAGCTAGCGCGCTATGTGAGAGATTTTGGAAACGCAGCCGCCTTCTCGTGACGCGGGCACAGTAAATCTCTTAAGGAGGGATGCGCTATCCAGTTATTTATATAGGGCAGTGGATCACAACAAAACACTTGATAAAAGTTCTAGCAAATGCTCAATTAACAGTAAAGCGAGCAGAATACCCCATTGTTAAAGAAGACAGTTACCATCCTGCACTAGATATCGTGTTCCTTTAGTATGTTATAATTATTCTTCTTGTAAAATTGATAAACCTAAGTTTAATTTCAGAAAAGCAGACTTTCCTGCTTTATACACTTTTATTAAAAATATTGATTGGGATTTTCTTAATAACATTCCTGAACCGGATCCGATTTGGAATAATATCCTAGATGTGATTAAGATAGGGATTCTTAGGTTTGTCCCTCTAAATAACTCAGGAAAACAGCACCGAAGAAAGCAACATAATTCTTGTCCCTCCTGGGTATCAAATGCAACTAGGATTCTATGGAAAAATAAAATTGAATCCCACAATAGATTTAAGAATACACTTGATTCGCTTGACTACGAACTTTTCAGGAAAGCTTTTAAAACCAGTTATAAAGATGATTGTAACTCATACATACAAAATATTTTATCTGGCATTCATAAAGACCCTAAACTGTTTTGGAAAGAAACTAATAAGTTATTAGGCCGTCAAAAGAATGATACTAAAACATGTTACCAAAATGACAAAAACTTCTTCACGGACTGCTCATATTTTCAAAAGAACTTTAATAACGATTCTGACGATGATTTAGATACCTTTACAATTAACTATTTAACCACTCTTCGCCGTCTGAACTTTGAGTAAGACCGCGTAATTAACATGTGAGACATGGGAGGATCGTACATCTGGATCGACTGTAGTGCAAGGACTAAAAAAAGCGTGGTGAAGAGATGGAATCAGAAGCGTCTCAGGTCCTTCCAGGAAGGAAAAAAAAAAACCCCAAAGGTTCGCCCCGTGGCGCAGACATTGTTGTTGTTGTTATTATTATTATTGTTATTATTCTGCCTAAGTTCCTAGGCATAACGTGCTACTGGATCATCCTTAGCGACGGTTCATACCCGCGACAAGGAGACCAGAAAACCAATCTCATAGCTCTTGGCAGTTCTGACAGCTTCCTTACTCTATCATATAACAGAGTTGTCCACAGTATCTGTGAGACAAAAGATTACATTTTTTGTTTTGAAAAATTACTTAAAACTAATTTTCTATATTTTTTGAACTAATAATTTTATTTCAATTTGTAATCCTGATCAGTAGATAAGAATCCACATATGACCAGGTAAATTTACATTGATTTTTATGCTATATAAAATGAAAACATAACAATATGAAATAACAATAACATAAAAAATATAGTTGTAAAATAATATTTGATTTAATATATACGAACAGGATTTTAAATAAAAATTATTTTAGTAAATCCCTGAAAATTTTTTATTTAAAATACGTATTACGAAGGTTCAATACATACATGACAGATATTACAGTGACTAAAATATAATACAGTTGAACCTCAGTATAACGAATCCCAAAGGATTGAGAAAAAATAAAATTCGTTAAACTGAAACTTCCCTGGAAAAAAAAACCCCTTCCAAATAAGGTATAAAGTATCATCATAAGATTAAGAAATTTCTACACTATTTAAATTAATGAAGATCAACAATTACACTCTTAAAAAAAAAGTTATACGTTGATTATACCGAATATCGTGTTAAAACATTACTGGCTGGGACTGAAAATTCAAGGATTTTGATTCTTGTGAGTGAGTGTTTCAGGATGTCTGCAACCCCCGGACGCATCAGAAAGGCATGAGCATATAAAAATTAATAATTATTCCGAAGAAACTGTCTTAAATTCGAAAAGTAGTAACTCCAGATGGGAGCAACAATTATACTAACCTGTGTACAGTATTACAATTTTATTAAAGTGAGGTATTATCAATGTTAGCAAGACTAACTACATTCGTAAAAGTAAAAGTTCGTTAAAGTGAAAAATTCGTTAAAGTGAAGAGAAAAAATTCGCTAAACTGAAACTGAGGTTCGTTAAATGTACCTTAAATGTACGTTAAACTGAGGTTCGACTGTATCCTTAATTATTATTCAAATTCACAGATTATAATATGAAAAGATGATAATCATTGGATTGTGTTGCTTTTATTCCTTATATACCAATTGATCGTTTTTGATGCAGCAAGCCGATAAGATAGATTCCGCTGTCGCTGGAGCGCCTAAAACAAAGAAAATTTGCTTAAATTAAATATCGCACAAGTTTGTTTACTCTTATGCAAAGAGTAAACAGGCTGAAGAAGTAACAGCAATTTGTAATGATAAATTTCGCACATTCTGCTACATTTTAAAATAAAGATTCAAAGATAAATGCTACCAAACTGTTAATTATGTCTTAAAGTTCTCCACCGAATAATTAATTGTCTATGGGCCCATTTCACTCATGAAGCAAAAAACGAAGCGGCCAACGGCATAGGCAATAAAAGATAGAACAAAAGAATCACGTGCCTATCATACTCGTATTAGGGACACTATCTTAAGATGCTTGTGATCTGATTTTTCCTTTTTAATACATGTAGTCCCGGTAAGTGTGCAAATATAAATATAAAATACCAGAACACTTTAGGGAGAAAATGCACTATAAAATTTAGAGCCTCAAATTCATTGATTAATTTTGAAAATTAGATCGAACGAGAATTGCTTAACAGTATTAAGTATTAATTCGAATATCTTTGCTTCTAAAGTTGCTCAATAGAATTCACCTGGTACGTAGAAGGATAGACGAGCTCATAAAGCGGCCAAGGGGATGGATATCAGGGGAGACAATTGTACGTATTACGAAAAAAAGATTGTACGGGAAAATGAGCCCAAATTTGCATAAGCGACTAATGAAGAAACGTAAACTTAGAAGAAGAAATAAATTAATTTTTGCATTAACAATTAGCCATTCGCAAGCGAATTCGACTGGAAAGAAATGGTCTGTCTTCGTTTATCGCTTATGGAAAAAAGGATTCACGTTTTAGCGCCATTCGGCTACATGTAGGCAAATCAATTCATACGCTTAACTAGTTGTTACCCGCGGCTTCGCCCGCCCGCGCCATCTGTTGAGGGGAATTACAAAGCAAAAACAGAAAGTGGGGAAGGGGGGGGTCATAGGGGGCTGATTTTTGGCGATAGAGCAGGTCCTTTATTGATAAGCCTGCCCTGAAAATTTCAAGTCGCTAGCTCAAACCGTCTAGGAGGAGATAGAATTACAGATAAATAAATAAATACACGCAAGAGTTTTAGTATATAGATTCGCTATTCGAAGATGCCCGCAAAAGCAACGTCTCATTCATCTACAATACGAGTTACTGGCAGAAACGAAATTCGATGGTAAGGATTTGCCGTGAAGTGCTGTAAAGGCTCCATCGGAGATGTTTATGTCGAGAGGCTCCACAGGGGCGTCAGCACTGTCGCCTATGATTGAGCCTTCTCGATTACTTTCTAAAGTAGGCTACTTAGCTTATATCTCATTCATTCACTTCCGATTAGCTGGTTACGAAGCACTGTCATCCTTGAGAATTTTTTTGGAAAGGTTATCAGAATGAAAAATTGGACTTGAAAAACAATCCGACTTAACGTTGAACGAAACGCATAAAGTAATATATTAGTTCTTAAACTTTATTTTATTTGAATTCATTTTGTCTGTAATTATTTTCAACTGTCTATTTCTATGCTCATTTGAATACATTGCCTTAATAAAATATAGCTAAAGTACGATAATACTTTGTTGGACAAGAGATATTTTCAATAACTGAAGAAACACTCCAATATTTCGAAAGATAAATTGAATCCGGATCGCGGAATTTTTCCTTCCCTTTTCAATTTATCTTAAGAGATATTTTGTAACTCCCTCTATATTGTGGACAAGGTTTTCTTGTATTATCATGTTTTTTATCCACAATGTTTCTTTGATTTCTATAGCTAAAGTAAATAACTTACTTAATGGAACCCAATTACTATCTTTCAATTCTTCATGTGCCGCATGAATCGCAGACTGGACTGCTAAGAGTACAACGGAACTCATACACAGGGGAGGTTCACCTGTAGCTGTAAAAAGAGAAAAAGATATAGCATCACTTTTTCGTGGAATCTCTTTCCTATTTGGTTTAATAATACGAAATGATGCTATAGAACTTAGCAATGTTATCGTTGATATAGTAATAATAATGAAAATTATTTGGAGGGGGTGCCAATATTTAAAGCATTTACCTTCATTTTGTGAACAATAAATAATATAAGTCAGCCACTCGTATACAAACACAAAGACAGCCTACATCTTAAAGGACAACTCCAACCTAATATACAACTTTATTTTAAATGAAAGTTCGAGATATAAATAATAACGTGGCATAAATGAAAAATTTCAAATCGAACGCGAAGATCAAGACTCAGGGGATTGACTAAAGTGAAAACCATGCATTTATTTCTATACAAGTGCTTTCTTACGATGGCTTACGGTTTTTTACGATGGTAGGCATGATTTAATTTTATTAGGGATCGCTATGGAAAAGCTTCTCTCTAATATTTATGGGACTGGAGCCTAATCTACTCCTTCCGTGGCGTCGATCTTAGATGTCAGCTAATACCATAGTAACAGAAAAGTAGCATTTTCTATTACTATGGCTGATACTAAATGGAACGCCAGGAAGTAGCATTTTTCACATTTTAAACGTGATTTTCATAATGAAATAAGGTTTTAAAAATTTTCTATTGCTGCGGTTGTGTTTTGTTTGTTTACTTTAAAAGTACACCTCTCCGTTAAAAGAAATATTTACCTTTAGATTTCAGTACTCCAAACGGATTAGGGGCATTCTTAAGCAATGT
The DNA here is from genome assembly GCA_023313115.1 of Rhysida immarginata. Classification (NCBI taxonomy): domain Eukaryota; kingdom Metazoa; phylum Arthropoda; class Chilopoda; order Scolopendromorpha; family Scolopendridae; genus Rhysida; species Rhysida immarginata. Next base: position 7,061,161 of record JAHWFO010031028.1, on the reverse strand, counting down.
GATTCTGAAATCGGCTGGAATGTCTTTCGATGAAGGGACAAAATATTCCTGTCAAATTGAAGAAAAAAAAATTGTTTTTTTTTTTTAGCATTATATTGTAATTGATTTTTAATCAAGGTTTATAATAGTTTCGTTAAAAGTATAAAAATAAACTTGAAGAAACTATAAAAGATTCATACAAAATGCTCTTCTTTCCTTTTCACTTAATATTTACATTTAACAACTGACCCACTTATGATTTGTTAAAGAACGGCTTCGTAAAATGTCTCTTTGTAGAATATTTAAGCTAACTTACGAAGTACCCCATTATTAAACTTTACATTCCATCGTTGTTAAAATTGGTTGAATCTTACAATCTAGGCCTACCTGACACGGGATATCATCAAAACTAATTCTATGCTAACATACAGTGAATAAAAGTTAAGATTTAAAAGTTTGTCGATTGCTCTTCCTTAGATGGAATGATGGTGAAATAGTTATCCCTATACGTAGTCACCCATGTTATTCAGGCAGTGGTCCCAAAGGTCGACAGGTTTCTGTAAACCATTCGCAAGTAGTGAAACGACGTCCCTTTGAAGCCTTTTTCAGTGGTCCGAAGATGGAAAAGTCAATGGGGCAGAAGCCCTGAATATATGTATATATGGGCAAGGATCTCAGCAGAAATGTTGGACTTATCCAGGGAACACTGCTGTTGGAAAAACGGTCTCTATTACCACAAAGAAACCTGGTGTTAACTCAGCACGTGACGTTCTGTCTCGACATACAGTATATTGTGGGGGGGGGGGGGGCCCTGTTGAGGGGCCCGTTCGTCCCGGGCGGCACTTTTTAAAAGGCGTTAGTTTTGGCCGACTGCACTGGGAAAATTGTTTTTATATCGGGACAATAGAAATGCCCATTTTACAGTTTTGTTTTAATGAGTTTGGTGTTTATTTTGTTACTCGAGGGAGGGAGGGGCGAAAAATTGAAGGACCACTCCTGGCGGTCTAATCTCTAGCTAGGTCACTGTATATATGAGCTAATATTAATATAATTAAAATAATATAAATACTGTATATACTTACAAATAGCCTGTGTGTGAGATTTCTCCCTGTTTTCGGGTCATATTTGACTTCTTCCAATAAGAAGAGACCCATTCCCATGACAAAAGCACCTTCTATTTGGCCAATGTCAACCTCAGGACTGAGACTGTTTGAAAGAAATGCAATTTAAATTTTTTTTTGAATTTTGAAAACAAAATTGTAATGTATAAATTTGCAATTCTAGCTAGATCAAATCAATATCACTTAATGAATTAACCTTTGACCACAGTCGAAAATCATGTCTACTCGTTGGATTTCATGTTCACCAGTAAGAACATCTATCTCAGCTTCTGCACAAGTCGCTCCATATATGGAATAATTTTGCAGACCGTCTTTTGGCCCATACCTATCTCGGCAAATAAAATTAATAAACTATAATAATACTTGTTTACTGAATTACATGACGTTTTTCTCAAATCTATGATAAATGGAAGAGCTCTTTACGAGGAAGGAAAAACTTGCATGGCATATAACATAGTAATTGATTTTTAGATATTAGTTTCAAAGTATTTTTATATAAATACGTCTACAAATTTTTTTTAAAAAATACGAGGATGAAATACTGAACTTAGAAATACGTCGTAAGGAATAAAAATGAGAGAACGACGAAAATAGATTTTTCTCTAGAATGATCTATTTAAAACAGAATTGGAAATGGAATAATCCTCTGGCCAATATTAAATTTGAATCGTTATTTGATTGTTATTTATTCTATTCGTTTACAGGAGTTGGACAAAAAAATAATGAAAACAGTCGTAAAGTAAACCTTTATTTATATGGTGAAAGGTCACCGTTAGAGTACAATACAGCCCGAATTCGCCAGCGAATAGAAGCTTACAAGACCCCGATGGTGGTAAATAAAGTTAATGGAATGGCCATTTATCATCTTTTAGATAGATTGAGGGATGCAGGAGAGGATATCTTCTATGCTGCTCAAACTAAAAAGACCGAATTGCCAGCAGCATTTGTCATCCTGGAAAATGCTATACCCTACGAGAATCTTGTTTGCGCTATGGATTAGGTAGGTTAGGTTAGGCCACTCAACATTGTCACTGGTTGCTCAACATTTCTTCATAGTCCTTGTCAGTCACTCTTCTCTTTAATGTAATAATTGGGGCTGCAGAAAACCACAGCAGAATTTCCAAAATCATGAGGGACCCTAGACCATGCTTAACTGTTCAATTAGACACTCTCGACGGAAGTTTCTCCGTGTTGCATAAACAGTTCTATAACTCCGCACTATTTATGTACCAAACGGGATTACGAAGATCCAGATTCACTCTGCAGCCAGTTCATAAATCTCTTTAATGCGTCGTCTATTTACTTTTTCATCCACTACGTTGTTTAGCAAGAGAAGTTTAACTTTTAACAGAGTACACCGTCATCCATGCTATTTATTTTATATGTACACAGGCTACACGAGCTACAACACTATGCTCTTTGGGAGTCGATAAGGTTGGACATAATGCGCAATCACCACAACAACAATCCGACGACTACAGATATATTGATGCCTGTTTATCAAATGAACATACGACAGAACGAAAACTAGCATAATTGGCGACGCGTACAATTTCGACATCAAATTCACGATGTCATGTGTGAATTTTAAGCAAAAGTATTGCACAGTGGAAGTCTTAAATGACATAAGGCGGGGACAAAGTTGAATAATTAGAAGAATGTAATTTATTGAAATAAATGGTCAATGAGCTAATTAACTTAATTAGCTAAATTGGAAAGTAATTAATTAATCTTAATATACAGAGTGATTATAATTAAAGTTACGATTTCAAAAATCGATAATTTGAAAACTACTCGTCAGAATGACCTGATATTTTAGCATAACAATCGTGAGGCAATGGAATTTTGTTTGGCGAAGGAAAAAAAATAGTTCCAAAATCTGCCGATATATGTTGCTGGCAGGGTAATGTCAGGGGAAAAACCAAAAATGGATTCGTGAAACACAGAAATGTTATTGGAATTTAGCAATCATTTTTCGCAGACCATTTGTGGTTATTGGACCCGATTTTATGGATTTTAATGTCCGAAACTTCCTAATAGCTGTTAGTGCACACCATCGTTCTTATAAAAAAACCTTCAAGAGCAGAGCGCGCTCCTTCATATTCAGAGTCATGATGAAGCATTCAAGCAAAGAGCTGGTGCTCTGCATTTTTATGACGCGCTATGTCTGCGGTGCGCATGTCACGTATTTTAGTAATTTGCATATCTCCATACAATATGAACCCTGCCAGCGCCATCTATCGGCAGATTTTGGAACTATTCTTTTTCCTTCGCCAAAAACTGATAGGCAGGGTGCCTATTACACAATTAGGGCAGTAGGAATCAATAGTGAAGGCACAGGTTCTGAAGTGAAATAGACAAACGCATTAGATTCGTTCCTTGCCACTATCCTCCTTACTACACCGATGACGTTCGAAACAAAGATGGGGGAACTCGTTCAGGATCGTGCGAGAATAGGGTCCGTAAATGTTTACTGGTATTAACGTATTATGACAAATCCTAATTGTTCATGTAAATACGGTGTTAGTCCGTATGGCCAAAGCCTGTGAACTTGGGTCGCTTAGCGGAGCTCGTAACTTCGTAGTTCCGATATCGCCCTTCTGGAAAATTCCGCTTGAGCCAGCACTTGGAAACGTGCCTCTACTAAGTAGCGTAAAGGCTGTGAACCTTTCCAATAAATTATACGATAATGGAAAACGGTTACCAGTCTCTGGTGAATGGAAGAAGTCTCTTCTGACGGCTGACGTTCCGGCGAGTTCGTTGTGGCGAGGTTACCGCTGACGGCTTCATGCTCCTGGCGTTGGAGTTCTCTCCTCGTGTCTGTAGCCACTGGCGACGTCGTTTCAGCTCGTCGCTTCTCCGTCTCTCTCTGTATCGAACATAAGCCCGTTTTCCGTGAAGTCGAGGGAAAATTATTTTGTATCTCCCTCTCGCCGACCCTCCATCTTTCCTTCCTCCGTTTTTCCGACTGTCTCGTCTCCTCTCGTGAACGTCTCGAGATTTTCCTCCTTGTTGCCGATTTGCTGCCTGTGTGTTTCGTTGTTGATTACGCGGATTACGTCGCCTCGCTTTCCAGTCCGATGGATAGAAATATCGAGTGCGAAGGCGAACGGCGTTGTCATCGGAATTCTGGATGGCGTTTGAATTCCGTGACACATGACTTATTACTGTTTCCATTATTTTGTTGAACACCTGTATCTTAAAGGAACGAAAGAATTTAAAATAGAAATATTTTTTGAAATTTATTATTTTTAAAATTCGCTAATCCTAAATTTTCTAAGTTTAAAATTTGATTAAAATGTCTAAAATTTGACATCTTTCATCAGGTCCATGTCTAAAACTTGATGAATAGTTTAGTTTATTCACTTACATATATTTCTCACTTAAATCCATTCCACGGGTCCAACAAACAAAGATGAGATCCTTCCAGGGAGGATTCTTTAATTCCTCTCGAACCGGCTGCAATCTTTTTATGAGAGCTTTGCAACACTCCATAACTGCCTGTTGTACGTAAATAATTATAAATTATCATTGATTAGGATCATGTTGTTTTCAGGGATAAATGGTTAATAAATTTATTGATTATGAAAATTTATTTATGAAAATAGTAAAGAAAATTCCACAACCTGGACTCGAACTAGAAATTTTCAGTTAATCGCGCTGACGCCCTAACCAATTGAGCTATCTACATGCCCACGTTTATTAGAGCGTCAGCGCGATTAGTTGAAGGTTCCTGGTTCGAGTCCAGGCTGCGGAATTTTTTTTCTGTTTTCATCAATAATTTAAAGATCTGAGGTATGATATGTAATAAATCTTCTTGAGTGAGTTAATCTTTAATAATAAATTTATTGCTCTATATATTGTTATTTTATAATGCTAAAAAATTTTAAATTACTGTTTAAATATCATGCTTTCAGCACTGAAAACCATCAGAAAAGATGACACCGCTTCAATCGCGCTTTATTTAAAGCTTCTTTAAACTTTCAGTATGTTCTTCAATCTCCATTGGAAATTCAAAGAAACTTTTCTTCGGCTTTCTTACCTTGCAGTTTAGTTCGCTGCCCGTAGATCCTCCTGTAGCAAATGCGTTGGGACCGGTGAGCGTGTTCGCTGCTTTCACTGATATCATATCCATCGGAATGCCTAATTCACGTGCACAAACTTGGGCAACCTGTAGAGAAAACGATAATTTCAAATCTATATGATATAAATGTCCGTTCAAATGAAATATAAATTTCAAATCTATGGTAAAGTTAACGCAGATAAATAAATAACAATAATTCCTCATGTGGTACATTCCAGTTTTGTCAGCGTTATAAATTGATGTCTTTATTTGTCCTATTTGTTTAATCAAAAGTATACGGATGTCATTGCACTTTGTTTGTCCTACAAATAAGTAAGAAATTACCATCGATTTTTTGAACTCTTGGAGCTGGAAGTGTACTCATACATCTTCCCTAAGAGCAATTGTTAGTGAGATCGGGACTCTGAGCAGGCCAGTCCAACTCTTCAAATTCATGTCAGCAAATCTGCTCTGCATAGCCTGAGCTTTATGCATGATGCAACGATCATAGTGAAACAAGAATGACCCCTTACCAAATAGTTGCCATAATGTCAGCAGTATGGAGTTGTCTAAATCATGGAGATAATCTTCTGGGACGAGCAACACTCCCAAAGCATTATGTCTCAAGCAACGGACTTCACAAATGGCAATAATGCAGTGGAGTAAGTACCGTTCCCCCGATATTCTCCAATCCACACCTATCCATCGGACTGCCAGAGAGTGTAGCGTATTATGCCGCTCCATAAGACAATGTCGCCTTGCTTAAGGATCCATTTTAATCATTTTTACATCACTGTAAGCGACGTCTTACATTAGTTATTTCAGGTGTGACTGTTCGGCCATAAAAAAATCAAAAGTTCGGAGCTCTTGACGAATGTGGCCTTCCGATTCCATGAGATTATGTTTCACCAGCCTCTTCATCACTGCTATCAGTCGGCATGGATCACCTGGTCCTGGTTGTTTAGTCGTAACCTCTATAAATTTCCACTTTATAAAGATGGAAGATGGTAACAATGTGATACCGGGAATAACGAACGTCACGTGCTCAGTTAACACTAGACTTCGCTTTTTTCAACAGCACTGTTTTCACTGCCTCAACAAGGTTTGCAGGTGCCGAAAACGCCGGATCACAAACCGTTGTAGCTGTTCCGAGTCTCTCTAGACTCTAAACATATCTCCCTACGATCATTACATCTTCGGCCCGTTGAAAAAGAATATGTACGATTATGTACTTCGAGAACTAGTCAAGGACTATGCATGGTATCCACAAAATTGTCGAACGTTGGTACGGCTGTTTCAACGCTGAAGACTTCTGCTATAATACGCTGTAGAATTATGTGGGATATGCACTTAGGTTAAATATCTAGAAACAATGGCACGATATAATAAAAATGTTCATAATGAGTGAACGACCCTTAAATTAATAAAGAAAAATGTCTTACCTTAGTGTTTACCCCTTGCCCCATTTCTACTCCGCTGTGGACAACGGCTACGCTACCGTCGCCTTTGTAAATAGAGACCATAGCGGTATACGTAAACGGAACAATGTTGTAGTTAATATCATACTTCATTGGAACAATGCTTAACCCTTTCTTCTTCCATCGATTAGTCTACAATACAAAAATAAAAGTTTTGAAAAAACATGTACAAGAAGCTAAACTTTTTATCCTTATTGATAGAGCAATATTTTTATGTATAGCGATACAGTGTGTAAAAAACGGTTGAATTTTACAATTCATTTCCGAAAAAGTTAACGTAAGTGAACTCACCTTATTGTAAGCTGCGATATCTTGCAATCGTTTTTCAACTTCAGCATTTTTTCTCAAATCCGAAAAAATATCCCTGATATTGGTTCCTTGTAATTGACCCTCCTATAAAAGATTACAGAATTAACAATTATCTATTCATTTAATACCCAATGGTATTTATTGGCTTTGATTGATTTCGCGTTCTCTAAAGCAGTGTTTCTTAAACTTTTTGGATCGCGACCCCCTGTCACATAAATTCCAAAGGACCCCGTGACCCTCCCCCCCCCCTATAATTGGATGTCCTAATATGTGTTACATGTTTCACCCAAGGTCTATAAACACATGTCCTAATATACAGGGTGTCCCGTAATGAGTGAACGAAAATTTGGTGAATGGTAGTATGGGTGATTCTAAACAACGAAGTTCAGCTTAGTTTAGTTTGTTTGGTATTAACGTCCTTTTCAACTGCTGTGGTCATTTCAGGACGGCGTTATAGGGGCCGCAAATTCTGCCTCGCAAGGGTTCTTTAACGTGCAGCCGGCAAACGACTACACGGGGCCAACGGCTTTACTTCCCATCCGAAGGAAGTGCGTGATCTCAGGATTTTCCCCTTGAAAAAAATCCTCGTCGTTCTCGGCCGGGGTCGAACCCGCGTCCTCAGGCATCAGAGAATTTCAGTTTGGAACAAAAAGGGACAAACAAGTAAAATAGTACTTTGCAGTACTTTTTGCGTGAAAAACTATCAAAAACTTGATTTTAATAACTCTAGGATGATGAAATTTAGGGGAATAATAGAGATACATTGATGATTCTAAGCAATGAACATGGATCCGAATTTGAACGGAAAATTACCAAACTTTCGTTCACTCATTAGGGAACACCCTGCATGTTATAGATTTTGGTTCCACCAAATTTTCTGCGACCCTCCAAGAATTTTTGGCGACCCCACTTTAATAGAAACACTTCTCTAGATTACTACTGCTCTGTCTTTAAATCACTCTTCTTACTGTCTTGAGCAACTCTATAAATTAGTGTAAAAAAATATAGAAAAAAAAATAGAATTTCACTAAACCTGTGGAACAGTAGACATCATGTTTAAAGTTTTAATATCTAACGGATCCTTTTTTAAAAATTTGGCTATATGTTCCAATATGTAATCTGTGACAAATATTCCTTTTGCTGTACCTTTAGATAAAAGAGAAGCGAATTTGTAAAATATAAATAAATTTTAAATGTATTTCTTAAATTTACTAAATAAAGACAGAAGATTACCTGGGGCTCTCACCCATGTATTCGATGGAAGATCAGTGATAAGGCTTCTAGGGATAAGAGACCAATTGGGACACTCGTATACTGAGAACGTCAAAAAATATTATATTTAAAAGGCATTCATTTACTTGTAAATCTTGTAATCAAAAATCTCTGAACATCCTTAAAGTTTATCTTTCAGTTTTTTATTTAGGGCATGTTATTGGTAGAAATGTAGGGCTTTTTATTGGTAGAAATACAATTAACAATAGCCGCTTGATGATGATGTAACAATGTATACATCTTTTGTTTGCAGGCCTTCTCTCTAAGAGGTGTTGAAACAACCCATCTCCTTAATTAAAAATCTATTGCCTGTATTGTTGTTTATTGTTATCGTTTTAATTGTTTATGTAATTGTTGTTAATTTGATCATCAATGCTAGCAAAGTTGTTGATTGTGACGTCATTGTGGCGAGGATTGTTTGATTTGTCAGCGTAAGCAATTTTGAATTGTAAATTACCGCTAATTATAGACACAAAAAACTAACTTTGACAAATCTACAGACTATGATCTTTCATTTAAGACCAAAATGACAAATCTCCAACGAACTGTCGAAAGAATCACCCTTGGAATTTAAATATACAGAAGTTCATTAAAAAGAAAATATTAATGCGTGACGATCATGCGTGTTTAATATCTTTATCTATGGTTTCGCTACCTGTTAACGAAAAGTCCCCGGATTAGCGAAACGAAACGCTAGCGAAAAGAGGTCTCGAGCACGAATCTCCAAGTGCTATAAGCGGTTCAAGGCAGGATTCTTGGATGATAGCTTTATAGGCAAAGGACATTTTATAGCTTTTCACCAAAACAAGATACCGAAACATTCTAGTCGCTTGAAAGACAGTGTCCGCCATAAACGGATAGGGCTGTGAATATCAGGCAATTGAGTTTTCCACTATTCTTCTATTCTATGAAGGAAATGATCCTGTACATCAATCTTACGTTGCTGACGTTACCATGTGTCTACCATGGTGGTCTATAACATTGGCTTCAAGAAGACCACAATAAGTGCATTATCAGGGGAATCAGAGATAAATAGGGTCCCAGAGGCAACCAAGAGCATAAGAAAAGGATTCTTGGCCTGTAGGGTAGCTCCCAACAATGAAACTATTACAGGGTGATTCAGTCAATTACGTACTATTCTAATGGTTTATTACTCAGGAACTAATAAACATAGGAATGTCATATAGATCTTACAATATACATTACATATTGGAATTTCACACCTAATGAACAACATGCTCAGTGTGTGCTCCATTCATCTGTACAACACGACGAAGCCTGAGGATGAATTTTTGCAGCAATTATTGAGCTATATGAAAAAAAACTTAATAACTTTTGAACAATTGGCGAGATTCAGTTAAAACTTGGCGGTTGAATGCAGGGCATGTTGGGATTTTTTGAGCATGCGCACTCGTATTGTTGTTGTTGTTCATTTTTCATTGAAAATGTCATAATTTTAGAAAATGATCTCATCCCTATTATCCAAAGTGACCCAGATTTTGAAAGATGTGGTTCATGCAGGACGGAGCACGACCCCATCAGACCAATAGAGTGTTTGAAGTCCTGGAAGAGCACTTTGGAGAGCGCATTCTGGAATGAGAATCACTTGGCCCGCCATATTCTCCTGATCTCAACCCTTGTGACTCATTTTTGTGGGGCAACATTAAAGACAAGTTGACGCAGATAATCCCGAAATCATCGCTGAGCTCAAAACAGCTATCCAGGAGGTCATCGAAAGCATCGATGTCTCGACACTTCAGCGAGTTTTGCAGAATTTTGCTCTTCGTCTGAGCCACATCATAGCCATTGATGGCAAGCATATCGAACTTTTTTGAAAATTTGATGTTTTATTTCATGTAGCTAAATAATCCCTGTATATTCCAACTATGCCTGCAGATTATTTTCAAAAGGTATTGGTACAGGTTAGAAATGTTCACCCTCCTCGCTAGGACGACGCCTTAGAATATCATGAACGGGGACACCAAACCAAATAAGTGATCTTTATAGATTAATAGTAAAGAGAAAAAAAAGGACAAAACTGTTCTTTTTATTTATTATTATTAATTTTATAATGTTAGCTATAATTAAAATTATGTTAAATTTACAGTTTGAATTCGTTGTTAAATTTTAAATGAGAAGTTTCAGTTTCAATAAAAAAAAACAAGAGATGATGGAGTCGCTCCCTTCATTTAACTCGCATTCCTCCACATAGAATATATGGAAAACCAGATTGTAAACACCTTAATAAAATAACCAAAATAATATACGAAATTAATAGCTTTAATGCTTTAGTCAAAATAAAATGAATCGTTGTTTTACCGTTTCTAGCAAAATGTGTCATTTCGCCAACAACCGTTTCATTAGGAAGGCAACCAATATCCATGAAGTATTGCACTTTAACAGCTTGTAATTTACCATCATTATCAAACCCAACCTAAGAATAAAAAAAACTCATTAATAAGAAATAGAATTTAAGATGAAAAGGAGAATTCTTACCATTTAAAAGAACTAGCGGATTAGCACAAATTGACTACTACTGATAATACTATTAAATGGATTTTAGTTAATGCAGCGACTTCTAATTCATTAACTGAAATAGCTTGTTAAATATTCGAGAATTGCCTTTTAAAGGCAACTCTATGAAACATATATTCTGGATATACATATTTGCTACTGACTACAAACCTCGTATTTAGCCAGTAGAGGATTACGCTTCCCGACGCTTTCCATGTTTGTCTCAATATCATTTTGCAAGAAGACGGGCCTATATTTGAAAATAGAATTAGAAGACACTTTTCTTAATGCTTAACCTATTACTTGCTCGATATTTGATTTATTAAGCTCATTTATTAGGTTCGTTACTTGTTCGTCACGTGGGCAGCGAGAGCACACCCAGCGACTGTGTACAAGCACCGAGTGATCTTTCCACCATAGGCTCCACCCAATCGACGGACACGAAGATTAAAACTATGAAACAATTAAAGCACACATCATTCTGAAGGCTGTCAGACTAATATTTGAATTTTTAAGGGTCAAATTTTACTTTAATAATTTCTCACCTGCTTTTCTTTGTACCCAACACCTGTGAAATGGATTCCTGAGAGAGATCCTGCCATTGCGTTGCATTCGCTACATCCATTCCATCTTCCGTTGGAATGCATAATGCTACCTGGAGATATAGGGCATCGCGTTAGCAATGATTAAAATTGACCTGTGGTTATATATTCAATCATTATATTGAACAATGTTACCTGCGTTTCCATATGAATGTGAAACTGACTTCCCACTTTGACTTCTCCTGTGATTACATTAGGAGCAGTTTTTAACGCGGCTACAAAAAGAAGTGTACGTTTTTTAAAACTCTTTTTATTACAGATTAGTTTCACTCATTATTGAAAATGCAAGGTTATTAAAATGCTCATATACACTACAGAAAACAAAAATATTTGGACGCTCCATGTTTTTCAGAAAAATTGCTTTATTTATTTTATTTAGTAGTAGGTGGGCCGTCCTTTTGCTTGTATTACAGAGGCAACACGTCGAGGCATTCATACTTTCCACAAGTTGTCTGTAAGTCAGGGCAGGAATTGCTCTCCATTCCTCTTGCAGGGCAGCAATTGATCTCCATAAGAGATTGTTGCGAAGATAAGGCCAGACAAGCAAATTCACCTCAGTCTCACGAAACCCGTTCTGCAGTATAACATGAAACTCGATCCTGTTGATACAAACAACCGTCACCTCCGTAGTATTGCCAGTGTAGGTAGGCCCGAAATATCCAGAACGTTGAGGTACACATCAGCGTTCATGGTACCAGGTACAAGAACCAATGAACCGAGTCCTAATCAGCAAAAACCTCCTCCGAACTTCACCGTTGGAACAACACAGTCTAGAAGAAACCGTTCTCCGGGTTGTTGCTACACCTAAACACGTCCATCAGACTAAAAGAGTGAATACTGTGATTCATCACTCCAAAGAACAGTTTTCCACTCCTTAACGGTCCAGGAACGACGGTCGACACATCAGGCCAAATGACGCCTCGCATTAACATTTGCAATCATCGGCTTGTATACAGCTGCTCTCTGCAAATAGTTTTGTTACTAACGGCGGCCCCAGATGCATTTTCAACGGCATCTTCCGTCACGTTCTGTCAGTTTCTGCGGTCGTCCAGGACGTTCTTTTACTGTTGTTGCACTGTCTTGCTTCCATCTCTTGATAACCTACACTACAGTCGATTTTGGGATGTTCAGTTTGGATGCAATGCCTCGTACAGAAAGATTACACATATGGCATCCAAGTTCGAGTCCACGCGGCAAAGCCCCATAAGAGTTAATGGATATTTAACATAACATGACCAGCTTTTTATTATACACATACTCTTCCCAGCATACCGTTTTGCAAGTTTTCTAGGGTGTCCAAATACTTTTATCTATGTAGTGTATAACGTAAAAATGAAATACGCAAATATAATTTTTACAAATTGGTATTCCTCTCGTTCGTTTCAGCCTTCTTTCAAATACCAGCAGTTATTGATAAAATATGTTTCTTCATTCAATTTTATAACCTTTAATTAAAACTGCAATGAAATTCCACTGAATGCTTAGTGAAATTAAAAAAAATAACTTCATAACTTAATTGATAAGGCGAATAGTTCCTTTGATATTATTCCCACAGTCGGATGATAGGATCGCATAGGTATAGGTGTTTTGTTTTTGTTTTAAATCGTGCTAAAACAATTGTACAGTAATAAAAACTTGAAATAGAGACATGTGATTTAGACATGTCTTGATTTAGTCGCATATGTTAGTATTTTCAATTCTATATTTTGAATTCTATATTTAAATTATAATTTTGTACTTCATTTAGTCGCATATGCTAGTACCATCCTTAATATACTGTAAAATTTTAAAACACAAACCATCGACATCTCCTACGATGATTTCACTCTGAATATCTTGAGGCAATGGCGCAGAAGGATTCTTCATAGCTTCTTCCAAAGTAATTACTGGAGGCAATGGATCCTCGTAGGCCACTTTCACTAATTTGGCTGCCTCTAAGGCTGTGAACTGAGAATCTGAATGTAGAAATAAATTTATCTCAGATGAGTATATTCAAACCAAAATCTTGTATTTTAGACTACAACATTTATTTAAATATCTTACCAGCGACGACTAGTGCAAGAGGCTGCCCCGCATACAGGGTCCGACCTGTGCAGAATAACTGTTCTGGGGCTGGAGAAAGCCCAGGTATCATTGGATAGATATTATTCTCTCCCGGAATGTCTTTTTCTGTTAAAATCTTCACGACTCCTGGTAATTTCTACATGAAAGATGATATAAATCAATTTCAGTTTAAATGTTTCAAAACTGCAAACATAAGTAAGTCGGCATTTAATGAATGAAGCTGTTTGACTGTAATTTACCTCTGCTTCTGAAAAATCTATACTCTTCACGACTGCCTTTGCAAGGGTGCTAAGTACAAAAGCTCCATAGAGGGTATCCGGTGGTCTTGGTATATCCATGACATATTCTGCCTCTCCCGAACACTGTTAAATAGAAAGACCTGTTGCAATTTCAAGGAACAAATGCCAATACTAAGTTTTATTATATCAGAAAAATGATTAAATAGAAATATAACAATCTTGATATTTAGTGGTAATAACACGAATAATAATGAATAAATAAGTATTGAAAAAACTAAATTATATACGTAGTGGTTCATAAGTAGTGGATGCTAAACAGAAAATAAAGAATACAGACGGTGTTCGTATGCAAACTATATACCACAAAATCACCGTTGGTGTGTACTCTGTAAAACCATCATAGTTTATAAAATACTACTGCAGTCTTCATAACATGAAACGTTAGACGTTTTAATTTCATGGAATGCAACAATGATGGACTTCTTAAGGGTGTCAAACAAAGGCACTGGACTGATCACGTTATACCTCTTAGAAAAAGTACACTGGAGTCAGCACGTTCATGCCGGGCATACTATTTTGTGGAAAGAAAATATGACGTCAAGGCAGTGATACGGAGGTTGGTTTCACCGGTTTCAGAGGCTCAGTTTTTGCTTTCATAATGGTTCACCCATGACTTACGAGCTGTCCTAGACCATTATGTATTTCATAGTTGAACTTACAAAATTGTGAATACAATTTACCTGCACTTGAGCTTCCAATTTAGGCATCGGTTTATTTACGGGCCAGTCAGCTTCATTTGTATCGTAGGTTTGAGTTCCTGAAGAGATTGGACGATTAATATGACTAGCGCCACTTTTAATCCTATCTGATAAAGCCTCTGGCAAAACCCCTAAGAGAAACTAAAAAGGAATTACAGAATATTATTTGTCAAATAACAGTATAAATTACATTACTTGTTAGTTAAGGATTCGTGTGTGAAGTAATTACTTTATAAAACAGATTAATTGCCAGCTGTTTTCTATATTCTGGAATTCCTACAATCCGTTCAGGGTCTGGTTTTATTTCGCTGTCTAAAGACGCCAATAACCCTGAAAGAACGTTAAAATTGAATTTTTATTAGAATAAATTATTTCATATAATAATTTCATACATAAATAAATCTAGGAGTGTTAATTTTGTTTTCCTTTAACCTTTTAGAACATTTGGATCACCCAACTGTTTTCCAACAAGAAATTCTTCAGTCTTTGCAGCGTGAGTCTGTATTGTGGAATATTCCATTGAGTTTTTTGCATATACGTATAATTAGCTCCAGTTTATCTTTTATTTAAAAGTACTTACGAACTCGGCATTGATTCCCCCATAGAGGATTGATGGCTTGCTTAAAACTTTCCAATTAGAATCTTTGTTTGCTTGGACTAAAAATGCTCCATTAACATATGCTTGTGAACTCTTTTAAATTATACAAATATTTTAGAATTTGATTACAACAGAAACTAATAAACAAGTAGGCATTGACTACTACCTGGGCACGAGGCATTATTTTGAAAGAATTGAAATAATAATCTGGCGTGAATGGTTTAAGTTGAAGATTGAGAACTACCCGTCCTTTCATATCAAAATCCAAAAGTTCCAAAGGAGACATCGTCTTTTTCGTTCCATCGTAATGACCTAAAAATTTACATAAAATGACCTTTATTATATAAGCTCTTTCATATTTTAACTTTTTATATATTCAATGAATCATTTAAATTCGGTTTATTATTTTAAGCGAATCCTTATTATTTGTGATAAATAATTGAAATTTACAACCGAATAACCGTACGATGCGACAGACATGCATGGGATTCTCTTTCCCTTTTCTAGCACTTTAAAAAAAACTTGAACAATGTGTACTTTGTCATTGGATATTTATAGCATTTTTTAAACATAAACATTTATTTAATTGTTTTATAAAAATTCAGTATTCTATAATTTCGTTTTAGCATAAGCGCTCTTTAAAAAATTACAGGTATATGTTAAATGCAAATCTAATTAGATGATTACGGTGCCAAAGTTGTTTATGTCAATGTTAGAAAGTTTTCTTACCCACAGTAATTTCAGCATGCACAGCTTCTAGAAGACTGAAGATGTCGGATGGAAAATCTCGATGCGCTTTTTTTGCCATTAAGTTGCCAGCCCAACTGCCAACCTTTAAGAATAAGAATTTGATCAAAAGCCTTCAATTAAGAAGTTTTAAATTCCAGTAAGGAAAAAAAAATTTAAGTAAAAAAAGTAATAAAAGTTAAGTCACAGAGAGCATTATAAAGATTTATCCGATCACAATTACTTATTTATCCTGCTGTGTGCGCACTCTCTAGGCGACATTCGTTAACGCTGCATAGCAAAAGTTTTTCTCACATAAATACAATATTAGTGTCTGCCAGTTCGTTTGATATGTGACTAGTAGGAGAGTGAATAGTAAGATGATCGGTCCAGTATTTTATAGGATGAAAGAAGTAAAACATTACTCTTTGGCATAAAAAAGACTCAACTGTGAAACAAAGACTGAGATTGATTTATTTTGTCCATTTATTAATTTTTAATCTACCAGTCCTTCAGTCGGATGCACTTAAACAAACATGTCTAAATGTTGCCAACGAAAACTCGGCCTTACGAAAACGAGTCACCAGACATTCTGATATATACATACTAGCCAGTGATTTAGAAATGTTTGTTTAATATTTTATTGGACCCCCATTTGGCCCGAATTAAAACGTTTAGTCAGGTTGGCAAAGAGTCAATAACGTGTTGAAGCACTTATAAGTCAATGGAGGACCAGATGTTCCCATATTCTCGCAGTTGGAAGAGGATTATGTCGTTTTAACATGTCCCAAACATTCAAGACACCTATTGAAAGCAAATTTTTCGCACTTGGACTTCAAACGAAGATAAAGGGAAAGTCACAAGACGCTAAATCAGAATGGTGGATTACTGAGACAAGCTACAAATACGTACTTTGTTGCCACATTTCGTAGGCAGTTTTCATGTCAAAAACAAAATTTTGACCTAGAAAACTACTTGTTTCCACTTGTGGAATGCATGAATCCAGTTTCCACAGTAATGTGGAATGCATGAATGCACAGTATTGTTACCTTGTAGTTTTACAGAAAGAAATACGCCTATTTTTCTAATTTGCACATGGCATGTTTGTATCCTCAAGGGTTGCTTGTGAAAGCAACAGCCTACATACAAACAAATAAGGGAGTTCCATTTGCTTGGAGATTTTAGAGTAACCATCCGTAATTAATGTCTCGTGAATTATACTAGCAAAAGGTAACTATTACTAACTTCATAAATCATTTTGCTTTTGCTTAAATGTAATGGCGCACAGTTCTTGAAAAGAGATGAATTATGTTATTCATAGTAGAAATGGCGAGTACATCAATAGAAGCAATGGGCATATCTCTATTATTCAAAAATAAAGGTTTCTAAAATGGTACTTAAAAATTCGGATGTCGTTGTATTGTAGCTTGTAAGCTAATTTTATTTAAGAACGAGGGTAGCCCAGAAAGTAATGCACCACAATTTTTTTCTTCAACAATTATTTATTGAACACAATGAAACTTATACACACGAAAGAATGATGTTTCTTCTGCATTCCCTATTTTTCCACATAATCTCCGTCCCCTTCTATGGCCTACCTCCAGCGAGACACAAAGGCGTGTATGTCCTGTCGGTACCAGTCCTTGTTCTGTTCACGCAGCCATGTCTTCACTATGCGAATCACCTCTTCGTCATCCTCAAAACGTCTTCCACGAATGGCATTCTTCAATGGCCCAAACAAGTGAAAGTCTCAGGGCGCTAGGTCAGGGCTGTAGGGTGGATGGGGTAACACTGTCCAACCCTGTTTCGTGATGTGTTCCGACGTCCTCAAACTGGTGTGAGGGCGAGCGTTATCGTGTTGAAGCAAACAATCAGCTGAGTTTGGTTAATGTGTTCACATATGCCTCAGAATTAATGGTGCTGCCTCTCGGCATCACATCGATGAGTGTGACACCATCACAGTCCCAAAACACAGTGACTATGACCTTACCAGCAGAAGCAGTTCCATCGATTGTCGTTTCGTTTCGGGCTCAAAATGGTGCACCCAGGTTTCATCAGCTGTCACAATCCGAGACAAGAAGGCTTCCCCCTCAGCTTCAAAACATTGCAGCAACTCAGAAGAAATGTTTTTTCTCGGAGCTTTGTGTTCCTCCGTAAGACAGCGCGGAACACATCGTGAACACGTTTTTGTGTAATCAAGAGCACGAATGATTTCACCCACACTTCCGAAGCTGATTGACAGCTCCAGCGCCAACTGCCGAGTCGTTCGGCGTCGGCCCTGACGAATGAGCGCATCAGCACCCTGCATCTTGTCAGATGTGACAGCCGAGGATGGGCCACTCCGACCGCAGCAAATCTTGGAGCTCCGCCGAACCGCTTTCTGATGGCCTCACCCTCTGTGCCCAGCGACTAACCGTGCTTCTGTCAACTGCTGATGCTCCATAAACGGCACATAAACGTTTCTTGCTCCGCAGTGAAAAATTCAATGACGACACGCTGCTTGTAACGTACATCACTTACAGACGCCATGTTGTTCGAGCTATCTGACGGAAGAAACGGAAACTTTGCATGCGCACTCCGAAAACTTCAAAGAATGCGTATCTCAAGTTTCGCATTCGTACTATTGTTGGGGACGGAGAAAAAAATTGTGGTGCATTACTTTCTGGGCTACCCTCGTACATTCATTTTTGTCAATCTACAAGGCGGGATCACTGGAGTAAAAGATGTTTTGCAACCAGTTTTCAATTTTTTAAAGAATTATTCAAATTTTAAGAATCTCTTACATTTCTCACGTGAGTTGTAGCAACTTTCTGGATATGTCGAGCAATCGCACCACAATATTTGAATCCTGGCGATTTCTTCTCCAGACGATAGAGAACGTCCATAAAATCACCAAGAGGGCAGTTAGCTCCCAGAGTGCAATTACTTTCCGATATCTAAATTTAAAGAATTGAAGTACAGTACTAAGAGATTTTATAAAAATATGCTTATAATTAATTTTTAATAGATTCAATAATTATAAAAAGAAATTATCATTACAGTCCCTTCTCTCCTGTTTTCTTAGCAACTTACGTCAAACTGATTCAGTTCTTGTATGCCCTTGATATCGATGTACAGGTCAAAGGGACCTTCATCTTTATATATGCCTACAAAGGGATACACATTTAGAGACTTTTTATTAAAAATTCAAGATGATGATAATTTATACATTATTCCTTCCTTAAGTTATTTCGGTACAGCGACTAAATTAAGAATGCCATTGAATGGAAATCAACATTTTTTTATCTGACTGATTGATGAAAATATGATGATGTTTTGGAGCACGGCTTATCGGCTTATTCTGTTAAAAGGTAGGAGCTAATATGTTAATTTAACAAATCTTTTGCAACATAATATTAAATTAAAATAAAAGTTAAAGAAAACCAAAAGAAAAGGGATATGGTAGATTTATTACCCTTTATATCTCAGAGTCGGCATGCTTTCTTCAAAGAAAAGTTATGTTATTATAATTAAAATTGTCAGCTGTCTTTAATTCTCGAAGAATGTCATCATCATGTGCCTCATATCAAATTTTATTTTGTGCCTACAGTGTTTTTTCACGACGTTTTGCGATTTTTGTCGGCTTTGCGATTTCGCTGATACTCTCAACGTTAGTATTGTTTCTCGTAGACGTTTCTACTCTCGACCCACACATAAAATTGTTAGAATGTGCGCACTCTCGGAGTAGGGTGTGAGTTTTAATATGTGACCATTTTTGTTTTTAGTATGTGCTCACAGTCTTCGTAGGGTCTGCCCATTGCAGATGGAGAGTGTGAACTTTTAGTGTGTGCCCACTCTGGTTGGAGGGTTTGAAATTTTAGAATGTGTCCATCGTTAAATTAAGATGCGAATTTTAAAATGTGCCTATCAGCAACTTGAGGCGTGAAATTTTAGAATGTGATCAATGTCGAATTTGTGAAATTTTAGAATGAGTCTGCAGTTTTTGTGTGTGCTCAAAGTAGAGCCACCTTTTTGAAGTTTTATAATATTTGCTATTGGCGAATGTCTCTACTTTTTTAAAATGTGTTTATTTTTTTTAATATGTGGTATTTTTAAATTGATTGAAATTTTCTTGTGGGCTATTTTTATGTTTTAATTTCAGTTTCATGCGTAATCTATATTGCATTTAATGTGTTTTTTGTGGATTTTAAGGTTATTAATATGTGTCTTTTCGTGTTTTACGCGCGTTTTTTTCTTTCGCAAACTGTGGGTATAAAGCAGGGCTGTCCAAGATTTCTGTCCGTGGGCAGCGCCCGTGCACGCGGGTAATCTTCCTTAACCCCCTATTGCGCATTACGTTGATCAGTTCCTTAAAGTCGAGTTGCTAATTATCAATTCGACATTGAAAAAAAAACAAAAAAAAAAAGACGCAGTTTACCATTTTATTTCCTTCGTTTTAATTTGACAATTTTCTCGATATCAGGTAGAATTCTATTTTCTTTTCCCCGATAGGACACGATTGCATATAAAGCATTTCGAATCCGATCTGTGAACAATGAAAAAAAAAACAAAAACATATTCTCCCACTCCGGTTTAAATACTGGTTCAGTGATTTTATGCTTTTTCGGAATGTACGCCATGTTATGCGAGGCAAAAAAAAGCAAATATCAGTAACAAAAGAAATAATGCCCCATTTAATGCAATCGCCCCCTAAAGTCTGGCAACACTGCATAGAAAAAACTATACCCACTCCCCTCCTGAGTTTTGGACTATCTCCTCGGCTTTGCCCGTGAGCTTTGTCCGCGAGCATTTTATGTTGCACGCGGGCGACGTGCACGATTTGGACGGCCCTGATATAAAGAAAAGATTTTCCGTGAAAAATCGCAAAGCTGACAAAAACCGTAGCTTTTTTCACGGCTTTTTGTGTTTTTTGCCGGCTTTGCTATTTTTTATTTCACAAGCTGTGGGCACAAAGTAAACTTTAACCCAAATGTATTATGTAATTTAATTTTTTAACAAGTATATTATCTTTGGATAAAGTTAACACGATCATTACTTAACTTATAATTACATAGATTTTAACTTTAATATTAAATATCTCGACATATAAATTTAGCTAGTTATTCAAACAACCTTTTTCTTGCATATTTACCTGAGACAGTGTTGCCAACCACAAACTGGATTTTTTTCCCGTCGTTTTCTTTGAGGATTTGAAATAATTCGTTCAGTGTCATCGGTCGATACCAATCAGATTCTTCAAAATTCAAGTGTATCATATGATTAATGTCGGGTGCTCGTTTAGGACAGGTGATACACTGTTTTGACGTTAGGTTAGGTCCATTCTTCAAAATTGAAAAAATAACGAATACACTTAAGAATGATTAAAAGAAGAACCGTCAGTAAGAGAGCAATAATAAATTAATTGCGTGAACGATTTTTTTTTTAGCGTTATACAATACTTTATTATAAAATTGTATATTTCTTACATGGTTATGTACTCCGTTTACTGCAGCAAACGACTTTGCTGCATCTAAAATTGGTCTATAACCTGCATGAATAAAAGAAATAAGGAAATAAGTTCAGGATTTGTTTATCTAAAATTCGGGATGTATTAGATTCAAGATATTCATAAATTTTTTTATCGGATTTTAATTCTTAACATTTTTTATTATTATAGAAGCTATATTAAACACTTTGCAGCGGTTACTAACTAAAAGCAAGACAATTTAAGTCTCCAATCAAGCAAGACTTGCTCCCTGCTCAAGTTTGTTTACAATAAGTATTTCTTAAAATGGGCGAATAACATTGTACAATAGTTTTTGCCCTCCGTATAAACATATATGTGGTACGGACTAAACTTTGTATGGATCATTCGAATATGATTTTAGTTTTTTCCATCAAGTACCGTTTCTTCAGAATTTATTATGCAAATAAATTAAAATTCATATGCAATAGGCGAAAATCCTATTGGACATTTTTGATTTCTGAGTTCCTTCAAATCTAGTTTAAAGGCAGTGCTTCTTCATAACGGTAATGATATCCCTTTTTTTGCAATATGCGAATTTTGCTTGATTCTTAATTTTTCACTGTGTAAGCACAACCGGAAATTGTGTGATGGTCTGAAAGTAATAGGTTAGGTTAGGTTACACGAAGTACTCCTGTTTTATATGAGTGGGGCAGTCGCACCAAGAAAGAGCATTATATTCGTAAAGAGTGGCCTAAGCGAAACACCATGTAAAATTAGTAAGTCATATAAGCCATTATTGAATCCTCAAGATGTACCGGGTGATTCAGTCAATTTCTGACCATTTCACTCGAATGACGTGCATTAGGGACAGTGGCGGCTCGTCCATAGGCACTGCGGCACTGCAGCACCCCCCACTTTCACTTCCGATATCCATAAAATTCAATATAATCTGTCTTTTTTTTCTTTAATATTATTCTATACATGTATATTACAAGATCCTTAAGCTTAATGCCACTAGCTATTTCCTAGTTCGTGAAAAAATTACAATTTTCTGACACAGCACGAAAGTGTAAATCCACCCATGTGGGTGCATGTTGGTGAAAATCTTGAAAGTTTGGCAAAAAGTGTGCACGAAAGTGTAAATCCACCTATGTGGGTGCATGTCAAGCAAATCTTGAAAGTTTGGCAAAAAGTGTGCACGAAAGTGTAAATCCACCCATTTGGGTGACTTTCAGTGAAAATCATGAACGTTGGCCAAAAGTGTGCACGAAAGTGTAAATCAACCTATGTGATAACCCCAGAAATTTTAGCTACGAACCGCCACTGATTAGGGATAAACAACTGAAAGAATAGGAGCGCCATATCGAATTTCTAAATAGTTGGAATTTGTATTGTTGCAACGGCGCTGCATGAAAATCGTATTGTTGAAAAATGGCGCCCACTTTATCAACAGAGCAGAAATGCAAGGTTGTCGAATGGTATTTCGAGACAAAATCACCTGTAACCGTGCAAAGAAAGTTCCGGAAGGAGTATAAGTTTCGAGACGCACCAGGCAGGCAAGCAATCATGGATTTTGTTAAGCAATTTCGTGCCACTGGATGTGTTAAAGGCAAGAAAAAAGGCGGGAGCGAAGCTCGTGTTCGAACGGCCGAAGTTGTCGAAAATGTTCGCAAGGTTCGCCGCCTATCCATTGAAGAAGGGCTGTCTATACCACGACGTGGCGAATTTTGAGAAAGGATTTATACCTGTTCCCGTATCAGATCCATGTTTATCAGGAGTTAACAGACACTGGAAGACAGAAGCCACAACAATTTGCGATGGAGTTGGAGCAGAAATGGAAGCCAATCAGGACATTGTGGACAACCTGTGGGTGTCAGATGACGTTAATAAACACAACGTTCGTTTTTGGGGTTCCCAGCACCCTCATGAGATCCATAAGTCACCTCTTCATCCACAAAAGGTTATGGCTTGGTGCGCGATTTCCAAAAGAGGCATCATTGGTCCATTCTTTTTTGAGGGCACCGTAACGTCACAGGCTTACCTTAACATGTTGGAAACCTTCTTCATCTCGAGCTGCAAAGGTGGCGTATACCGCTTCGACATCAATGGTTTCAACAGGATGGGGCTAGGCCTCATACCACTAATGAAGTGCTAGACTTTCTCAATCAGAAATTCGGAAATCGTGTCATTTCAAACAGGTTTCCAGATCGATTCAGGGGTGACTTTCTTTGGCCCCCTACGAGTCCTGACCTAAACCCATGTGATTTTTATCTCTGGGGGTTCCTTAAAGACAGTGTGTTCACTACAGCACCAAGAACCCTAGACCAGCTGCGACAAAGCATCGTCAACTGCTGCACCCTTGTTGATGCAGAAATCCTGGACAGAGTTATGAACAACTTCACCATTCGGCTGTGAGCAGTTCGAAAACGTTCGTGGTGGCCACATTGAGCATATCATCAAGACTTTTCCACGGGAATAAAAACTCCGAACTGCCTAAAATATCATACTGAAATGCTAAGTTTGTTAACATTAATGGGTCAATAAATCATAGTACTGAAATGGTCAGAAATTGACTGAATCACCCTGTATATCTTCCACCCCTGCTTATTAAACGAGGGCTCATGAAAATATTTGAAACCAACAGACAGAGAAGGGGAAGCTTTAGCATACCAACAGACAGTGAAATTCTCCAAAATCAGCGAGGCAAAAATTAACGACGGAGAAATTAATTTATTTCTCCCCCGAATGCGAGAAATTATTCAGGATCCAGAGATTTTCTCAAGTGATACTGAAAAAAGATACATGGAATGCCTATGATTATGAAGAGATTGTAAATGATGATTCTAGAGTATGTATTGTAACATGACACGAAAATTACATTTCTTTGATTGCCTTCTAGAGTTTTTCCCTCAGATCTTGGGAGAGATAAATGATGAACACGGTGAACAGAGGATTTCATTAAATTGGAAAAAACGAAAAGGTGGAAAAAAACTGCAGTATTTTGGCAAAATATTGTTTGTCATAACTTGGAAATCATAACTGTTATGATCTATATCTGACATTAGTATTGATTGCGATAATTACGCTTAATACGTAAACTGTAGAGCGAAAGGGAGAAAAACTTATTTTATTTTTATGGTATTCTGTTTTGTTTCTTTTTTTTTTACCTGTGCAACGGCACATATTACCATCGAATAAATCTTCAACATCTTGTACGGCAGGAGTTTTATCATTTTCTAGAAGACTTCAGAGAAAAATATATAAATGAGCAATGATTAAATTATTGATAGTGTACATAATTGTAGTAAATGGGTATAATGTACTACCTGTATATGGTCATGACCATGCCGGGACTGCAAAACCCACACTGCGTTCCATTATATTCTGCCAATCGCTTTTGAACATCGTGGTATCCTTTCTTCCGATCGCCAATACCTTCTATCGTAATGATATCCAAGCCAGCACAGGAATATAGGGGCAACAAACACTGTTCAATTGATAAAACACTATTCCAGTATTATTTCGGAAGGAACAAATATCATTACTCTAGTTAATTTTATAAGTCAATTTCTTATAGGCTGACAATAACTTTAGCTTATTGAGTTCAGTAATAATATAAATTTTACAGTCACTATAATTTAGAACTCAAAACCTTTCTTTCTGTTCTAAATAAACTAATTTCGCAGAAATATATATACTCACCGAATTCACCGAGAGAGTCATTTGCTCCTTTAAAATAGGATTGAATTTTTTCACTGACACTACGCAGGATCCACAAGTTCCTTCTCGACACATGAATTTGGTCCCTGTGAGGTGAAGATGATCCCTGAGATAGTCGCAGAGCGCCATGTCCGGGGACAGGGTTGGTGGAACTATTTTCAAAGATTTGGATAGAAGAAAATATTAATGAAGAAAATATCATAGAATTTTACTTTACTTTACATTTAAATTAAACTGTCTTGAAAGATATAAACATTAAAAAAAAAATTTTCCTGCTAAAGAATTTGAGGGTTCTCTTACACAGGGTGATTCAAAGTGAATGGTGGGAAAGTAAAGTCAGTTTATTCACTCCTGACCGAACCTAACACAATTGCATTTAAATAAACATACACGTTAAATATTTAATTTGACCTGTATGTTTCAAAGGATCGATATACGTACTCTTGGAGAGACGCGTTTTTGAACAAAACACACGATGAATGTGAACGCAAAGTGTACATCCCTTTTTTTGCCGAACCTACTGTGACCAAGCAACTCCTACCTTAACATGTTAACAGAATGGTCAGGAGGATCTTCCCGACATACAGTGGAACCTCGGTTCACGAATGGCCCGGTTCACGAACAACAATTTTGTTTCGGCTTACGAACCAATATTTCGGTTCACGAACAGGTGACGTCACTAATTTCTTATTCTAGGCATGCGCAGATAGATGGTGCCAGTTCATACTACTTGTATTCACTTTGTAATTTGTATTCGTGTGAATATCGCTCGCAATTTAAGATTTATATCTTCAATGTGTTGTACTGTACCCATATTAACTTAATGGGGGGAAAATCTCTGTTTTTGATCGCTGGAAC